>KZ809008.1:0-60091 GCA_000696205.2 Oncopeltus fasciatus | reverse complement strand
AAAATTAAATTATGCTTAGTTATATAAAATTCTTTGTAATAACTGAAGTAAACATCAGGTAGTATAACTCTGTTTTAAATAATATTTATAAATAATAGGAAGAAAAGTATGAAATTAAAAGTTAATTTTCATTACAGCGCTCTCAGATATCCTTTATTGTGTCGGTAGTTTGAGGATATGATAGTAGTTTGGGAAAATTAGCTTCCACAGATAAACTTTCTCAAGTAAACTTGATATAAAGTAATCCAAATTAATTAAATTGAGCAAGTAGGTAAACTTCTTGTTGTTTACAAAAGTCATATAATTGAAGACTTATATATTTTCATTGGATTTTCAATTATTCACTTTAATTTATCTATTTTAAACAAGAATACCTCGAACTAAGTTAAAGAAAGCGCGTTCATAGTGGGGACATCTCTTGGATCCTCATGCCTTCATCCTAAATAAACCTCTGTACATAATTTTCACAGTTAAGTTCTAAATAAATTAAAACTTGTTTTTACAACATATAGGCCTCTACATGTAACTAATGTCTTTTGAGGCACTAAACCGGATTTGGTATTAATGTTTGTTTATTTATGATATTCTTATAAATAGATATTAAACATTACTATAATCATAATGATATTCTATATTCTAATTATTATATATTACCGTATTATGTACTATATTATTATTATAATTTTGAGGGCTGCAAGTGCATCAGCACAGAGTGTTCTTTCACTAAAATATGAAGTCTATTCAAAACTGTGCCAGAAATTTTATGACTAAGTTTGTAGAGTAAATTATTTACATTAAATATTAGAAATATTATCTAATAATTCTATTGATAATACGTGTTCCAATACAATCATGCTGTCGCATTTCCATTAAGAATTGTGGAAAAATGAAAGTTACCATTGCATGTATTTTGTTTTCTACCAGGAAAACATTTTGACCAATAAGTAAGGCTCACGGATTAATATTCGGAAGAATTTTCTCAATGTACCTCCGTGCCCTATTAATAATGAGAATTGGGCTATTGCAGGTGCCAAATCGTTAAAATTAATATAAATAAATTTGATTTTTATTAAAATTGTTATTCAGGATGTAGTGGTAACTGATTGCCTTGGGAAAGACCAATTACTTAATAAGTGAATTACTCTTGGGCTTGTTCCAGGAGGGAGTGAAAGAGAAAGAGGGGGTGAGGGAGAGAGGGGGAGAGAGTGGGAGAGGGAGTGAGAGGTAGTGAAAGAGAGAGGGGGGGAGAGGGATAGAGAGGGAGTGAATGGGAGGGGGAGAGAGGGAGTGACTGGAAGGGGGAGAGAGGGAGAGGGACTGAGAGGTAGTAAAAGAGAGAGGGGGGAGAGGAATAGAGAGGGAGAGAGTGGGAGGGGGAGAGAGCGAGAGTGAGAGAGGCTAAGAGAGGGAGTGACTGGGAGGAAGAGAGAGGGACAGGGAGAGGGAGTAAAAGAGCAAGGGGGGGGGGGAGGGGGGGGGGGTTGTGAGGTGACTATAGAGTCCGGTCAAAAACTTTGTAAAAGGAATTTAATAGGGAGCAACCGGTGGCAAAAAAAAAAAGTTGGAAAAAAGTTTATGTTAAAAAAAATTATATATTCATAGGATGTTTCTTATACAATACAGTTTACGTCATGAATTGTCATGTAGAAAGTCATTAGCCTAATTCTACTCTGGGAATTTTGTCGTGCGAGGTTTCCTTGGGAAAAGTAGCATCCACGAAAACTGACGCAGTTCACGATCAGGACGGAAATTCGCCCGGAAAAGATGAAATGGTGGGGAATTTAACTACAATAAGGCAAAACTACCGGTAACGCTCGGATATGATGAACAANAGAGAAGGGGGGGGGGGAGAGGGATAAAGAGGGAGAGAGTGGGAGGGGAAGATAGGATGAGAGTGGGAGGGGGAGAGAGGGAGAGAGCGAGAGTGAGAGAGAGTGAGGGAGTGAGTGGGAGGGGGTGAGAGGAGGGGTGAGAGAAAGAGCGAGAGAGAGAGAAAGGGAGGGAGGGAGAGAGAAGGAGTTTGAGAGAGCGAGAGAGAGGGGGGGAGGGAGGGAGAAAGAAGGAGTGAGAGAGAGTGGGTGGAGAGGGGGGAGAGAGAGGGAGGAATAGAGTGGGGGGCAGAGAGAGGGAGCGAGAGAGAGAGAGAGAGAAAGAGAAAGAGCGCAAATAGATGTACAAGAAACCATGCAGAATATTTTCCATTAGCTTTCAGTCAAATTATGCTAGTGAAAAATACATATACTTATATTGAACAAAATTTAATTTACGCAGATACAATACAAATACATGAAAAATTATTAGATCAGTTTCTAGATAATTTAAAAGTCCTGTAAAGTATTTAATTGTTTTAATTGATTGATTTAAAGCACTATTGTACGAAAAAAAATGTTGATAAACTGTTTGACTGATATTTGTGATTACAAACTGAGTGTTTGTATTTGCATTTGAGTAATGCATCCTATCTATGTAGCCAGGGCACTTCCTTGAGTAATTCTAAACAAGTTAGCAATTAACAGTAATTGCTCAGAGATACTATATTTACCTATACGAACATTCACAGTATATATTTCACAAATTTTTTTATAATAAAATTTTTAGTAGTATATTATTATCTAATGTAAGAAAACCATATCATATTGCTTAATAATAATACACTTGATTGTCGTTTTCGATACTCGAATTATTCTCACCAAATTAATTAATGTCCATTCTATTAGGCACCCCTATACTTGGACAGTCATTAGGAAATTAAATCAATACACGGAACCAGAGCAAACACATTTGTGCGTGAAGTGTAGTTATCTGAAAATATTTTTGTTTCTAATTCTTAACGCACTTTAGATGTTAAAGAAAATATAATTTTTAAAAAAAAAACTCTCCTTTTGAACAGTAAAAATGGACATTCAATGACAACCAATGGGGGGGGGGGGAAATAAAGATAAAAATATAACAGTAAAATATAAGTGTGTTTGTTTTCTGTTTCATACCTGTGTATAGTTGGGAGGATAAATACTGATTTCTTTTCTATATTTTTTTTCGTAAAAATGATAAAAGAGGTTTTCTTCGTTTCATTCCAATTTGAAAGAATGCGATTATTTTTTTTAATGTGGATAGTGGAGACCGTTGATCTGTTATTCGATCCAGAGAGTGCCTTACAGTATGAGTACGGCAAGTACAGTATGGTCTAGTGGTATATCAGTAAGTGGGACGAAAGTGAACCAACTACTAAATTTTATCATTTATTTACTATTTTACTACGATATTTATGTGGCTTAATTATTCTTAAGTAATTTACATTAAGATTTATTCAATCATTAGGAGTTTTGATAAATATGGAAATATAAATTATAATTTAAATCTTACATCCATTAAAATTAAATTATGCTTAGAAAAATAGCTTAAACATTTGAAATGTAGATATTGAAATAAAAATTAAATTGATAAATAGTAAGACGTGAATGTTTGTTACAAATTTGTATAATAAAAAAAAATGAAATGTGGAATGTTTTTTATAAGTTGACTATATAGAAGGATCTCAGCAGCTCTATTGATGTGTTTAATTGATTTGTGGGAGACAAGAAAATCATCGAACATTAGTTGTGTACAGGGGGTTCCGTCTGGGTCTCTCAGTCAATACTAAAAGTGTTCTCCAAAACCATCCACATTGACCATGTTATCCTCGTTACTGGACTCATCCTACCCAAATTTTTACAATTCTATTCCTACTTTTAAAAGGTGCAATCCTCTATTTGTCGCACAGACACTCTATTAGTATCCCAAAAACCCTCTCTGGCGCCTCAAGAAAAAAATTTGCAGGGAGAAAAAACTGCAGCCAGCCCAATAACATTTCTTGAAGGGATGAATTCATTGCATTATCCATCCCCTCGTTCGCTTCTTGACAACATACTCACTTGACTCTTGCTCTACACCTGTGTAAAAGACAGGTACCAATGACGGGATAACCAGGGCTTTTCTGTTGAAAACGTAGAACCCCGTGTAAGTGTTTTTCCTAGTTTTGTTACATATTTGAGAGAATGTGTAAAGAGGATTGATTTAATCTGTCAAACTATCTAAATTATTTTAACACACACATTTTAAATATATTGCACGGATGAATAATGATCGGCAGAAAACAGATCTATAAACAATCTATCAGTTTTTTCATATTACTTTGTATTAACTGTCAGTTGATAAAACAATAACAACTTGAGGGAGAATAGTTATAGTACCGATGCATGAAGAATAAGGCAACCAAAAATTCTTTACAAATTAATAGCAAAAGAATAGTTTAATTATCTCGAGGGGAAAATAATCAAAAGTATTCAGTTAATATGGTATGAAGGGAATTTTGAGAAAAGAGGGTTGAAGGGGGGCAGTTTGGTGAGTAGCCATGCTTTGCAAACGAGGCTGTGGCTAGTGTCGGCGACAAGTTGGAGTTCAGAGTTATTAAACTCCGCTTTATCTCGATAACGAAGCCGCTGTCTGCAACGGCGACCGTCAGAGTGAGCTGTAGTCTTTGTCCCCACTTCAACCAGACTACAGCCAATAAGGTCCTTGCCACCACCAGCAGTGAACGCATCAAGCGCCATTTTCAAACTGTAAATAATACACGCTTACTAAGAGCTTCCGTAGAAGTATATTAACAGTTAAGGTTAAGTCATAGAAAAGAAGTTTAGAAAAGAAAATCTTATATTCACAATTGATTCAGTCCAGCAATGCAAGGTACCTGCAAAGCTGGTGATTTTAACAGGCAGTGTCTGTCAAACAAGGCTTAAGCAAGATTATCTTTATGGAATAATTATTTGTTAAATCGTAGACGACCGAACCTCAACTATTGCTGAACTCATAATTGGCGTGTCATCGCAGCGTTTTGAGTCATCAGTAAATCACATTTGTTGGAGTTGTTATCCCCAAAATTAACTGTCATATTTTTGATGTACTTAACTTATCAAGGAAATACAGCTGTTTAAGATGGTACCAATTTTCGACTTTTGGGATGTTTTTAAATTCTCCAACAGTTCTGCATAAGAGAAGTTTTAAATGAAAATCCTATGTAAAGTCGGAAACATATTCTTTTAGAATATTTCCAATAGTTCATTAAAAATGTCAATAGTTACGAGTGAACGAGGAAATTTCATTTACAAGCCAGATAGAAAAAAAAAGAAACAGTCATCATTTTTCTAGTCTGGCCAGGATTGAAGAGTGGGTAAGCGCTCACCTATCTCAGTTATATTCAAAAACTTCTTTCTGAACAAGCATTTTAAAAGAAAATATAATATAACTTGAACGTTCTTGCCAAGCCAGGCTAGAGCAAACTTTTGCTGTTCTTTTAAGCACGTTCTTCTCTTTGTATTGCAAATAAAATTTTCTCTTTTACCCTTATTTAAATACACCTTTAATAAAGCATGGGAAATATACCGATTCACTTTTTTTTGTACAAACTACGTAATTGTTTAGTGTCATATTTGCCTTCTTTAATTAAGCGTGAGAAATATGCTTAGTTTTATCGGCTTGGCGGCCTTTGGTATACTATATATATTATGAAGATTACAGAAAAGAAAAGTAGAGAATACATGACCAAGAGTATGACAGCATTATTTGAACTCATAGCAAGAAACTTTTATTATTTCTCACTCACTCTCTCTCTCTCTCTCTCTCTCTCTCTCTCTCTCTCTCTCACTCTCTTTTTTCACCCTCCCCCCTCCGCAAAGTACTTCAAGTAACGAAGAGAGAGTCTACTACCGGGTGCTACTCTATTCTTAACCCAATGAACATCGGACACAATGTGGATATGAGAGTATAGTAATGACAAATACATATTCTTTTTTCTTTGCCTCAAATTTAAGATAATCTATAATATAATATATCTGAATATATTAGGAATTAAATCAGTTCCATTAAATCAGTTCCTGAAGTCAGTTTGCTTGCTGGAAAACAGGAGACCCGGGTTCCAGTCCTGGCAGAGGTAGTAAGATTTTTTATAATATTTCCTTGCTTTTCTTGTACAAGGAAATATAAAAAATTTAGTTTACGAAAATTCTTCGGGTTTATTTGGTTTACTCATTAACTTATGTTATTGCCTGAAGGTAAATGTGTTTTTGGAGAAGATATATATATTTATTTATTTGTACAGATAAAATGTGCACTTTTGTGGGAAGAATTGGTTTTCCCTACTCTTCTTAGTAAGGCCTTGAGATATTTTCTACTTTTTCAGAGGATGTCGGCCGAAAGAAAGTGTAAGAGGGTAGGGAAGGACCCTCAAGCCGTAGGAGGAGATTTAGCGGCTCTCGGGATGATCGGGGGGCGGTCAGGGGAGAGATTGTACGTCATCTACAGGTCGATGGTTGAGCCTTCAAACTCGTGTGGAATCGCGCGAGCCGGGCCTGAAAAAGGCCAAGGAACCTTCGCCAGAATCGATCAACTTCCTAATAGGGTTTCCTCTCAATTACTGCAAAACCTCTTCGCAACCCCCCACCACTTTCCTGCCACCTTGTCCCTCTCCCCCCCTCTCCCCGAGAGAGGCATAGGGCTTCATAAATATTCCATTCTACACAAACTGATACCTTTTAATTGAATGAAAGAGGAATACTTTTGGAAGAAAAGAAACAATTTGAAAATTACATTTGAAAACATATATTTAAAAGGGTAATTAAAAAAAAAAGGAATTTATTAGTATGAGACTAATTTATAGAAGGAATAATTGTTGCCAAACGGAAAAACGTGTTCTAACTAATCAATGTTTAAGTGCAATAACTTATTGTCAAGTAGCAATAAACAGTTTAGTAAGCTCTATGGGAATAATTTAAAAGATACACTTTAAGTTGTTCTTTCATCACTTTTTGTTATATATTTAGAAAAGCGTATTTGATTAATGACCTATTTCACGAAATTAATCTGTGAAAAATCGTTATAATGTCATTAAAATGTTAAGTTCCTTATTTTTTTTTTCAATTACTGTTTTATATTTTTATTACTAATTAAATTATATTTTGATTTGTGTGACTTCAACTGATATGAATATAAAGAATTGCTGTTGCTAATAAAAATATAAACACATCCCTATTGCACAGTCCATGGATATTTTTTTTTACTTTTACACGAGTTCTCTACTCAAATACCTGTTGTTCCCAGCTGACACCAGCTAATGTAACTTAGATGAGAGATGTTTTATTATTCTCCCCTTAACTAATTTCGAAATTTTTTCGACACTCCTCCTTTTTATACTTTCATGCGTCACAATTTTCAGGTTATAACCTGAAAGCCTGTCCTATGTCTTAAGAGCATCATGTTGTGAGACATGTCATGAAACCAAAATTTTCGTACAACACTCTCTATCTTTCTCCTGAAGACAGAGTGAGAGCGTCTCGACCGTACGGAGGACACGTGTACTAGGTCGCTTGCCAAGAGTTCCTGGCAGTCCTCCTTACTCCAGCCTGTAAAAGAAGAGCGATTCACTTTTTCGTCTTCTCCATTCATGGATCTCTTAGGTTTCCAGGTTATAACACGGCAGCCTTTCATGTGTCTTAAGAACTTTATGATCATCCACTGGATCCGTTTATATCATCCTTGTATGACACATGGGTTCTATATTACTGAGGAATTTATCATGTTTGAGAGAACGCGGACTTTGAACAAACGCGGTAGCAAATTTTATCCGCACTCTTTGGCTCAATATTGAACATTAATTGTAACGGACACGTAAGACATTTTTGTCTTATCTATGACTGGAGATCTTGAGGTATATAAATTATCATGCTTCTCAAAGAATGTAATGCTAAAAGAGTGACGAAGTAGGTGGTGTGAGTGCACTTTCTCAATGCACTATAAAACATTTGAAAACTTAAATCAACTAAAAAATAACAAATTAAACAGTTAACAAATATTCATTGATTCCAAAATGATTAAAAGAGGAATAAGTGAAGAAGTTAGTGAAAATCTTGGAGAATAAACAACTAATGTAAATTTATAGGAGCGTACGTCAGAACAACGGCAGTAAAGTTTGCAGACGAATAACTCTTGTACAAAAGTTCACGACACTTTAATAAACGATAAAAGTCGCAATATGTCTATTATGGGGTGAGATTGAGCCATCTATAAAAGTGATCTCACAGAAAACCCTCTCCTGGCAAAGGATTGCCATCAAGCACATATCACAGACATAAAGCCGGGGTATTTGTCTGCGCGACTTCAGCAAGCAGTGGGTATCGAAAGAGACTTACTCCTGACATTTTGAGAACACTTTTATATACCTCGTAAAATATACGGCTGTCTCACTACTTGCCAACGTCTACTATATCGCGAGGAAGCATTCTGCATCTGTTTCTCATTTCTAAGAGATAAGACAGTAAATTAAAAATAGACAATAAAGATAATTCTCAAAAAATAAGATTATTTGTTTAATTACTATGAGCTATTCTTTATAATTTACCAGAAATAAATATTTGAAATATTCAAATTTCAGCAAAGCTCCGTTTCATCCATTTAGAGAGTGTTTTTTTTTTGTTTTTTTTTTCCAGATGGTATACAATCCTTTTATTGCAATCTAAAATTCCTTTAGTTCATCAAAGCTATTTACGTACTTTTATAAAGAACCCTTTAGCTAAACATTTACAATTTGTGTCAAATAAATAGTGCAAACCTTAACTGTCCTATAAACACAACAGAGGTCGAGAACATAGAGAATTCCGAAGAGTCTTCCTATTGAGGTAATTCTTATGGCCTCAGCAGGATACACACACACACACACACACACACACACACACACACACACACACACACACACACACACGCACGCGCACACACGCACGCGCACGCACACCCACCCTCACATACACACACACACATATATGGCAAAGTTCTCTTCTTCTTTTTATGGAATACGGTATTCCGATTTTAAGTCCAAAAAGAAAAAAAAAAAAAAAACATTACTGATTAAAAACCAATAGCAGTGCGGGATAACTAGATTGCATTTTGCCAGTTAATAGAGGTTTTCAGTGCTACAGGAGTCATATTTTTAGCACAATGCAACTCAAAATAGGTGTTTATTCTTCGAAAATCACAAAAAGAAAGACTGAGATCAAAATTGAGAAAATTTCGACCATGAAGAAAACCTGAATGAAATGTGTGATTACAAGGTTTTATGTAGTAGAAAGCGTTCTGGGGCAGGAGATAAAAATCAAATTTGGACTATTAGTAGTTGAGGTTTAACTGTACTAAACGAAATTTTTCAAATCGCTATAAATACTATATACTTCTTTCGTAATTAATAAAAATCTTACCAATAGAAGTAGAGTTAACCTTTTTGCTGACAGATGTATCAAACAGTCGTGCTCCAGCACGTCCATACTATCCATAGCATCCAAACCTACATCTAAAAACCTCTTACTCCCATACCTTTATTGTCGTTTAAAAGAATTTTTTTAAATATCATAAGCGAGTGGTCCCTCAGGCCGTCCCGTGTTGTCACCTACTACAAATCTTCATGACCTCTTGACCGAACCCCAACAATTTTTTACTATAAATCTCTACGCTTAAAAACTCCCTATTTGAACTTTATGGCGCTTTATGGGTATCAAATCCCATCCAAGAAAAGAGGTAATAAAATCAGGGATGAATAATGAGACACCGAGGTTTATTGATGATTAACCAGCGAAAGAGGAGATCAGGCGGTGTCTGACATACAGAGTGATGCCTTTGATCACCTGCCTCAGGGAACAATATTCCTTTATGTGGAACACCGAATTAATTAAAAAACTTGACATTTGACAAAGCCTAATGCTACCTAACCTAACATTATAAGGCAAAACTTCTTTTTTTTTTTTTACAAATAAAGTAATACTCGAAGTGAAAATACTTAAGTTGCTGAAGCCATCTTTAACTTTTGAAGAGATAACTGGTATATGTACACACTTCAAATTACATATTATATATTATATTATATATATTATATTAAGTAACTGTAACAAAATTACACTTTATAAATATGAAGTCCTACACATTTAATTTCTATTGCGTTAATTATTAAAAAAATATAGTAACGTTTGTTAAAATAAAACTACTCTTTGATCAATCAATTTCAGACTTCAGAAAATTAAATAGAAGACAAAGAGTTCTTGTTTTACAAGCAAAAGAAACATGTCCAACCAATATTTTTTTTTTTTTTTTGTGCGTATCGACCTCTTCCAAAAATTTGTTGTGATTATAAATTTTTTCTTCAATAAAGCTACTTAATACTAATATGAGTTCAGTGCAATAGGGATATTTTAAATAAGTTTTGGGAGAGGTGAACCCATTGTTGTACTGTTATCCGACAGGCGCACGCACAAAAACAAACTAACCTCTCCCTCCCCAATAACTCTGACCCCATAAAAACAAGAATTGATTCTCAATAAATCTCCCGTATGCGCTCAGTCCTCGGCACCCTTGTCTCCGGGCAGCAGGGGCCCGGAAAATGAAGGGCCAACCTCCAAAACCACCAATAACCCATTGCAGGTCTATCTCTGACAGGCATTATCAGTCGGCCGGCCCTCTGCTTCCTGTCAATTCGCCAGCTCTGGACTATTCACACAGCTGACTGAGTGTTTCAACCTTTCATTGCGATGATCACTTCATCAGATAAAATATACTCAGTCGACTCGTTTTAGATATCCTTTAGCCGACTCGAATGGAATTCAATATTTCAAACGTCCCACAGAGACGGGGATTCATATTTCCCCGTTCTATATCGACCAAATGCGAAAATAAGTAGACCGGTTGTCCGAAACAAATTAGCATATTTATCAATTAACCAAAGGCTTTTTGATTTTTTAATAAGGCAAATTTTTAATCCGGAATCGCACCGCAATGTCGGCCATGTTCGATATTTTCCATTTGTCCAAGGCATAGACAACTTTTGTGCTAACTCAAATACATATTCAAATGCATTTAACATAAATTAACCTAGTGAGTTACATACAGTATATTAAAATAAATAACACATTACATATGAGTAATGAGTAATTTTATGATGATATGAGTAATTTTATGAGTATGATATGAGGACATATTTCCTCTTAGCGGTCTCTGAAATCTTGGATGTAGAAACAAAAAGTACATTCTGAGCGAATCATACTGTTTTCAGTTAAGCACGTCCCCTTTCGGCTTTATGATAAGTAGTTTTGGTGAATTTCTTAACATAATGCTTTCCTAAGCATTTTATATCAAATTACTTTTAGTTACGTTAAGTTTATGCAATAATCATGTAAACCATACAATTTTTTTTGTTTTTCTCATGTTTTCTTACAGCATTGTATTTCAAAAGCCCTGAAGATGGCTTACAATCTAAGCCGAAACACAGACATATAAAAGCTACTACGTGCCTTCTCATTTTTATAAGAGAAAATTCCTCATTTAATTTTCCCCAGTCCCATCTTTAATCCAACAATGAGGGTTACGTCTATGAGCATTCTACAGATCACTATTCTTATGATTTTTTTTATTGAAACGGCATGAAATATAATATGAATTATAATCTTCTTCGAAGGTATTAGATAATGAATAAGCATTGAATACTTTGAATGAATGAAGACTAGTGAATACTTTGTAACCTCAAATATAATTAAAAGTAATTGATTGAATCTAGACACCAGAATGATTTATTCAATATAGTTCTTGGTAAAAACAAATATTTATAGAATTTAAATAGTGGATTCGATTAATTCGTTTTCGGTTATCGGAACCCAAAAATTTAACTTCGGTAACTGAGATATATCATATGAATTCCAAATATAGACTTGATTTATCTAGAACTTATGATTTGAGGAACAAAACACTATTTTCAAACAAACAGAAACTCATTATTTTTTTTAATGAACTAGGGCGAAGCAATACAATTATAAGAAATAAAAACTGCTAAACTGCACTCGATAACAATTATATTATAATAATGATCACTTTCGAGACTCAATGTATCATCCACAGAGCACAGGCATCTCTCAGACAAAGGACGAGCAATGGACCCTATCCTCTGAGATTCCTGGGCTCTATGGATGAGACATTGAGTTTCGAAAGCGCTTAGGTTTAATTAAATATTATTATCATCAAGCGAAGTTTAACAGTTTTTATTCTTTATAAAACCAATTAGTTGCTTACGTAATATAATGGCTAAAATATTAATTCTACAGCAATGAAACACATTATCGCTTTAGTTGTTATTTAAAAAAAGATTCGAATTTAAGTTATAGATTGTTAGATGAAATATCGCTTGACCGCATACAGAAGTATTTTATAGAAATAACTGGAGCTATGTTTAACAAGTAGAAAATAATGAATAATAATTTTCTACCTTATTTTCATACTCAACTATGAAATAAATTGTTCAACTAAATCAATATGGATATTAAATCCCTTTATAGTAGGAAGGAGTTTTCTTTTTTTGTCGTGGCTTTTAAATAAAATAAGAGAAATCTGATTTAAAATAACTGAGCTGAAGAAATCCATTCTTACAGGTCTCAGATCTCTGTCACTGAGAGTTAACTGAAAATTGCTCTTACTTCTTGGACCCTTCTTGGAATTTATAATTTATCGGCAGTCGCGGTCAATCGCAGTGATTGTCTAGTGGTGACCCCGCTGGAACCCGAACAATCTGAGAGTTAGTTTTGGGGCGAGAGCAGTAAGACTGCGTGAGTAGGCTGGTCTTCCTGACTTTCCACTACTGTAGAGGACTGTACAGAACACACGACGGAGTAGAGTAGAGTAAGCCCACATTACGTTCCGGTACGGCGGGTCTTCCGTGGAGCGGTAACGCGGTGCCGCATTGCACTCAGTCCTACATATTTACGTATGTTTTATTTAATAGTGTTTTTTGGGGAGAGGGGAGTAATAAAACTATTAAGATAGTTATCTAGACTCAATTTTCCTCATCAAACATTTAAAAAAACAATAAATAAATTTGAGGCATTATTTCGATACAACATTATATATATGTTCCCTATAGTCATCAATTCTGCCGATAGAGGAATTGCCACTTTCGGCCGCGGGATCACTAATTACTGAGGTAAGCCCCAGAGGACCCAGCTAATTTTCATGATGCATTGCCTCCGCCCAGATATCGGATGGGGCCCGTCTAAATACAGTTTGATTAAATGTTACTGTAATGCATTAATATGGCATGCCTTCAGATGTGGGTATGCGGCGTTTGTGGTATGCCCGTCTTCAATGTTTGATCTCCCTTGAGGTCTCGGCACCCTCTCAGCAATCCCAACTACTCCACCATACCGCTATCTCATCCGATTACTATATAATAACTTATTATTGATAGGAATTAAACGATTTTATAAATAGTTATTAGTGGTCCACAAGAAAGCACTGTAAATAGCCAGAGAATTTTGTAAAGAAATTTATAAATTAATCATTGATTTAANTCCGGAAGGGATTAGATTGCCATGGACGCCTATGGACGTTTTGCTCCAAGATCTTTTGACGAGATCTCTGCTGAATCTTAAGTAATATTATATCCTTTATTGTGGAATCATCACCCATTTACCGTGCACTATATATTTATTTGTAAATGGCATACATGAATATAAGTAACTTTATTTTGGAGATAACTAACCAGCTATATATATATAAGAAGCATCCTTTAAATTTTTCAATACTTTATTAGTTTTATAATCTATGACAGCTGCCGTTTATTTTGAAAACTACAATCTGTATCTAAGCTTTAATTTTTTTTTCAGTAACGTTATTTATAAAGAAGTTATAACAAGCGGGCTAGTATGCCCTGAACACTAGATTTTCTTTTATTATTTCATTTATATAATTAATAGAAGTTTTGGCTTACTTGTGCCACATTTCAAAACAATAAAAAATATACCATAAAATTGAGAAAATATCAAAACAATAGTAAGTTGCACAATATACTAAGGTTTCATTTATGGATAGATTTAATTAAGCACTTTACCCGGTTAGAAAAAAATTTATAAACACTATTAAGTCCTAAAATATTCGGTAGGTATAGCCTGGATACATCAATTATTATTAATTGATTTTAATGCCTTGTCTATATACTGTAACTGAATATAAAATTTATTACCGTTTTAATCCACAAGAAAGAAATCGCAAATTTTTATTTTTATTTTTACCATTGTTGGAATATTTCTAAAAATTTGTATTTTAACGACTGAAGATTAAAAAAAAATACATAAAGCATATAAATTTGAACCCCATAATGCATTAATTAAGAGCAAAACCATTTAGCTAAGATTAAATTTAAGTTTACGGAAAAATAAAAAGAGTTTTTTTTTTGCTAAATTAGCAAAAATATATGAATTACCACAGAAAAAAAATCTGAATTTTTATATATTTATGTTTTAAATACTTCATTAGTTACATAACAAAATCAAAGGAGAGGAAAGGGAATCAGAATGCCCTGAATACTATAAATTTTTTACACGTAAATGTTCTTTGAACGTAATGAAATTATTAATATTATTTTGGTATCTTTAAACACCAATGCCATATCTCATTACAATTTTTAACCTATCTTACCTGATAATGGTAAGATTAATGTTCATTGTTGATATCTTCTTATTTCTTTCTGTAGTCAATGATAGGTGTTACCTGTGCAGTTAAGTGCCCTGAAATATGGTACTACTGTGATTTACGATTTAGTGCTGAAATGACTACTCACATATTTAAAAATTAATCATCAGATGATTTATTGTAATTTAATGAGAATGTTCTGAAATATATAGAATCAGTACGGTGTTTAAATAATTTTGTCCAACAATTATTGCACAAGAATTATAGAAATTATTCAGGTAATCGTTATATGTAAGTTTTTTTTTTAAAACTAATCTAACTAATTAAAAAGGTTATTTTTCTAAGGAAGTTATAACTATGAAATACTGACAAAGTTGGCAATTTGATTTGTGTTCATAAAGAAGAAGATAGTCAACCTCCTGGTTTTATATCGTAACAAGGAACTCAAGGCGCTGTTCAAGTTAACGGCCTTTGATGAGTTAACCCTACTGTCGAATTAGGATACACAATTCCGATTACACAGGTACTGGTTGCAGGTGACCATGACCAAATGATGTATACTACTTCTTGTACCATATGGAGGGACAGGATTGCCAAATGAAATGGTATCGTGTACTCCGCTCTACTAGGCTCAACAGCAGGCGTGGACTGTACTTTCCGCAGCCCACGCCTCATTGACCAATATAACCCCCTCCTGCCTTCGGCCAGACTTCTTCTCCTCCTCTGTTCAATACCAAAACACTTCTCAACTCTCAGCTCTGGGATCTAAAAACAGTTCTGGATCTGATTTAACTTATCTTATCAACTTCTGTTACCTGAATCAATTTAGTGTAATTATCCACAAATTTTAAATTAAGTTTTTGTCTATGACTCACATGGGTTAAATATATTATAATTACGAGGCAAGAACGCAATCGACGACAAGGACTCCTATACAGATGCATGAATAGGAATTCCAATCTTACAATAAAAAACAAACTGATGCTCTACAAGACATTACTATGACCAATCTGGACATACGGAAGAGAAATCTTGGGTGCCGCCAAGACTTCCAACATCCAACGAATCCAGTCCTTTGAATCCAAAACCCTCCGAATAATCGCAAATGCTCCCTATTACGTATCCAGTTCCTCCCTTCACTACGATTTTAATATTCCTTTTGTTCAGGATCTAATTTCTTCCCGCTTCACCCTTTTCCACAGTAAACTGCCATTCCATCCTAATCCACTGGCATAGACCTTGTCTTCCGATTCCAACCCCTACAACCATCCGCCCTGACCTCATGGGGACATTATTTGAGAGTGGTGTCATTGGCACCTTCTCTTCTCTTGCTATTGAATTTTTACTATTCATTGTAATCAATTTACAAAAGGTTTTTTTTCTTATTTTAACAGATTGTAATAAGTAAATAAAGGTTAATAAAAATTGTTTAAGTATTTAAATAAAGGTTTTTGGACTTAAGTTAAATTTTAAATTTAAAGTTTTTTTAAGAATTTTTATATAAACATTTTTTCTTTCCATCTAATAGACATTGAGTTACAGATGAATGCAGATAGGAACCATAAAATTTTTGAAAAGATTTTTATGAATTAGGAGAGTTGTTTATGTTGAATCCAATATCACCACATCCTGCATATGCCTAACCGAGCACTGTGGGTCAAAGCCTTCATTGGAAAACAATGAAATTAAAGATAACGGAACTCTGCATAGAACTGTGAATACACTTTTTCAGGCAAGGATGATTCTTCATTCTTTCATGAGACACTGGAATCAAGACAATTTTGTTCGCATTGAAGGATTTCTCGGACAATGGCTATTCCACTTAAATCCAGTGAATATTAGTCAATTATAATATAAATAAACAAATTATTTAGTAAAAGTCACACTTAAGAATCTCCCTCTGAGCCATAATAATATACAAACAATTAAAAAATTAGGATTCATTTGAAATAACGATTAATTGAAAAGGTACTACCTCAGAAGTTTCCGGAAGGGATTAGATTGCCATGGACGCCTATGGACGTTTTGCTCCAAGATCTTTTGACGAGATCTCTGCTGAATCTTAAGTAATATTATATCCTTTATTGTGGAATCATCACCCATTTACCGTGCACTATATATTTATTTGTAAATGGCATACATGAATATAAGTAACTTTATTTTGGAGGTAACTAACCAGCTTTATAAGGAAAGGTTATTTGTTCTTCAGAACTGATGAATTAAAACTGATTTTTTAAGGAAAGGTTCTTAATTTTCTTTAACATTTATGCCTAAATTTTAGGCCTTCATCAGGGGAATGGGATGATGGGGAGAGAGTGAGAGACTCCTGCTCTACGGTAACTAAATCATGCTCCCATTCGCCATGAGGAAGGCCAGATTTTTATACAAAAGCGTTGGCGAAAATAAAGAAATTTTTAATTTACAAATAAATTTTAATGATTTAGTTTCCAAGGTCGAATTCTTGACTGAACTCTTCTTCTTAATAATGTTACCGCCTTTTAGTTGAGATTATTAATAGAATCAGTTTTATTTGAGTGCTTCAGGAACTTCTATAAATCATGAATTCATAAACATTAAAACGAACAGGCTCATAATATTGTGAGTCCTTACACAAGAATGAAGACAATAGCGACTCCAAATTAAACACGATTTTTCTAAATTTTAAAACGAAGTCTTTCAGAACTAGAAAACTGTAATATTATTTATATATAATAAATTTGAAGATTCCAGCTGAAAATGTAAGGTCATAGGTGAGAAGAGGGACTCGAGACGCAGGTAAAAACGCAGGATGAGAAATGCGAGAGCTTACAACAAGGACCCCCCCCCCCCAACAGAGGTACACGCAGCAGCGCCCCCCCCCCTACCTTTAATGCCTACTCGCTAGCCCCTGCTAAGATCTAGTAGTCTCCCGTGCAAATAAAACCTTCCATGACACCTTTAGTAATTTACATCTCGTCCTATTCCAAATGTGCCTTCTAGTTGGGAAAGGTATAATGGAGTCGGAATCAGAAGGTCAAGATAAAACAAAGGGCCATTCAATGGCTATAATTGCCTACATGGTCTACCAATAGCCAAGCTGGGACGAGTCAGCAAGGGAGTCTCAGGGGACCATTTCAGCCCCCTAGCTCTGGCTGGTCATCAGGAATGACTCCCTCTCACCCCGGACTAAAACTGACTCCATCAGTACCGACTTACATCGTTCTCGCTATATTTTCAGAAGACTTCTTGTATGAACATTACAACTGTAATTCTGCTTATGTAAAGGGGTTAGACTAAGAGGGATACCACAATTTAAAATCTTAATTTCTACTTTATTATTAAAGTTGCAAAAATCATATAAAACAAATTACTTGTATTTTTTAAATATGTAATTTTAAATTTAAAAAATAAAATATTGATAAATATTTCTAAGAATTTATTTTATTGGTGTTAATATAGAATTCAAATAAATAATTCTGGGATTTTTATTCTGGATTACATATGTCTTTGTAAGTTCCCTTTATACTGGGTTTCAGGAAAACATTTAAAAGATAAGTCTTCGCAAGATAGACTTATTGTGAAGGACACTCTTCAGACACGTTGTCATTCGTATTGTATATATTGGTCTTTTCTAAATTTTCTTGTAAATGAGTATATTTTATTGCTAGAGAAATTATTCAGGGTTTTGGCCAGGATGAGAATAATAAAATACTCCAAAATTGTTGGGTAACCCTCGCAGATCTCCCCTTATATCATTATCGCCCTTATGATGACTTACAAAGTTAGGTCGAAACGTCAATAATAAAATAATTACCCAACAATTTCAGAGTATATTATTTTTCTGATCCTAGCCGAAACCTCTACTAATTTCTCAAGAATATTTTTTATACTACTTTTTTATACTCAATATGGCAACCTGCATAGAAGATAACAGATCTATTCCAAATACAAAGAACCTTTGTCATAGAAAATCAACTCCATGGCCTAGAGACAAAATTAAGCAGAAGAAGGTGTACAGCAGAGTCTTAGATGGTAAACAACATAAGCTAGTGTGCAGTATTTAAAAATATTGTTAATTGTTCCGGTGAGATTAAAAATTTGAAAATAAGCAATTTGAATTACTCATGTTCAAATAGAGGATTTTTTGACCGTAGATATTATTATTAGATGATTTTAGTTGGAGTTCGGTCAAGGTAGATCCAAAAAAAATATCAACTTAACCAAAGTGTTTTTTTTAAAAACATTATCTGCCAACGTTTCGGCTTACATTGTAAGCCATCTTCAGGGTTGCCTATCATGAAGACGAAAGAGGAAGTCCTGTCCCTAAGTTCACATTTCCATGACTGAAATGTGAACTGTCCTTGATCTTGAAAATTATTAAGAGAAAATGGATAATTTGATACTACAAATAGAAATGACTGAGGAAAGATATGCACGCTTATATTAAAGAGCTCTGGATCTTCATTAGAAAAGGAGTGTGGGGACCGCTTTTCTCTACCAAGAATATTTTCAATTCTTTATTTTTATTTTTAATATGTCATAGAATTTTAGAAAATAAAATGTTACATATGTTGTGGTATGGTATTTCAGATGTCGTTTTTCCTAGTAATAGTAATTATTTTATATTATTGTCTATTGCCAAATTCTCTCCACTAAAATCAAGAATTAAAGGTCACTTGGTATAGGAGTTGTTTTCTAGAATTAAAAAAAAAACGCCTTTATAGTATGCAGAGGATAGCACTATTCAGAGGGAACATAGCCTCCCACCCCTTCCAGCCCTGAGCCCATTCTGTAAAAGATCAGTCGGCTCAGATGGCCCTACGAGAAGTCGCCTGCTTGGCGCACACTCACTTCGGGGCTAGTTCAGCGCCCTTGTCCTTTAGCCCGTCAGCAACCTTGCCCTTTTTAAAGAGTCAATCTCTCTCGCTTCTACTTATAGAGAATTCTAATAAAGCCGTATGTGCGATTTAAAGGGTATTTGTTTTTATCCCTTTCATAATGCTCATAATGTACATATTGCTTGTATATTGCAAATTAAATGTTTCTGTTAACGATTTTATAAGAATATTTTTTTATGGTAAACATATTGCAAGTTTAGATATATTTATTGAGGGTTCCAAGATCATTGAAAGCCCAAAACAATGCCATTTTATGAATTTTTCTTTTAAATCAACAATTCACGTAAACTATTCATGTAGTGTTGACGCTTTATAAAACTCTATAAAAAGTTTTAATAAGCTTTAGCTGAGTTCTCACGGTAATAGTGGATATTTATATTTCAGGATACATAGTCTCAATGATTATAGTTTATATAGATTTTTTAAAACACTTAACATCTTTTGAATGCAATGATAAATGAAGTAGGGTTTTTATGCAGGAAAAAAATAAAATTTAACATAATAAACTTTTAGGAGAAGAGTAAGTTAAAAATTAATAAATTTCGATAGATGCAGTTATTATTTTTGGAAGTTTTATATTGTGAAACACATTGAATACGCATACTTATATAGAATTAATACAATTAAAGAAAAATATAAGTTTGTAGGGTTTTTATAATAAATTCTTATATTTCATTATATGATTCAAATGGAGTAATATTTTTGTAAAGGTCATCTGATTTTTAGGCAAACCCTTTACAGGCTATATAGGAAAAAGAAGAAAATAAATGTTGAGCAGAGGTGCATTCTAGACCCACAGCACACTGGACAAGGCTTGAGATCACTCCACCGTTTTGGCCGCCTAATTATTTTACCCATTCAATGAAAAATGGTTCCCAATTAGGGCTGGGTGTTCCCTAGGAGCACACTAGGAATCCTCTAAGTCATTTCAAAAATAATACAAAAAAAAAAGCATTGAAAGAAAAAAAAACTTAATGTGCGCTGTGAGCATTAAACCTTTGGCTAAAGTGTTCAGTACCCCCGTACAACAATGGTTTCTCATTTTCTCTCTTGAAATTTTAAAATCTATTTTCTGATTCGAATATGTCATACAAATAACGTACACATAACAATGAAGGTTATCTACCTTTAAGATCAGAGGTAGATAACCATCATTCTTAGACAGTCTATGTACATTTCAGACGTTCGGATTTCATTAACCTTCTCGCTTATTCGGGACGCCATATTATTCTTGCAGATGATCAATATTGCCAACACCATCTTTTAAATTCACTTTCAGTTTCAGTTTTAAATTAAAATAGCATATCGCATACTTTATTCAACAATAAAAAATTGTAAGATGCGTAGTGGTATCACAATAGCGATTTGTTATGAAACCAATGGAGCAATACAACTTATTGTATCTGAAATCCAGAAAGGCAAGAAATGTCCAAAAGCTATATTTCTACCATCATAGGAGAAAGCTTTCTCTCATGAGGTTTGTCCAAGGAGCTCCTATTAGAGGTTCCGAAAAATTGGGAAGATGTGTGAAGAAGCGAACTTTGAAATTACAATAGGTGCCACCTTATATACCCGGGAGACTAGTGATGTCACATTTGTCTGTACAAAAGGAACAATTACACAGCATATATATATATACATATATATTTATAGTGCTGTGTAATTGTTCCTCGTCTAAATAAACATAATAAAAACAGCAATAATTGTAGGTCGTCCTTGAAAATAACCTCGAAGTAGGAGTCCAACAGTATCTGCTTTGCCAGAAACTGAACACAAATCACTGCCAGGCTGGAATCCGCTGTCAATCAAGGTAGCTTAATTTGCCTGGGGACGGCCTGTTCAGGGATCTGGCTTGTCGCTGGCTAACACTCTGAGCTATATAACTACTGTAATGAAGGATCTCTAACAGGTAGTAATTGTAAATTTACTCTATATATTTCTATCATTTGGGAAAAAAATTCTCAGCTTATGTACTACATACGAACTAATATTTAACCCTAATGGAATCCTCAAATGTGGAATTTTCTGAATTAACTATTTATTAAGAAAATAACAAAAAATTATTTTGTACATTTTTTACACTTAATTTTGTGATGGAGTACATAATAATAGTCCTTGCTCGTCTATCACGGGACGTAACCCGTCCTAAGGGAGGAGCCCAGGTTAACCCGCGATAGACTATCCGGCACCCATCTTCTCCTTATCCTAGGATAAGAAGGACACTAGGCAGGGAGTCAAGGAGGGAGTGAGAGGGGGAGAAAAATGCCAGTGCATTCACTCCCTAGGTATTAAACTAAACTGACTGGAGTAGGAGGTCCCTTGGCCACCTCCTTTTGAGGCGTTGGAGAGGGTTGAAAAGTGGAATAAAAACTAATTAACAGAAGATACCACTACTATGACAGTATCAAATGTTTAATAAACACTATTGAGGAAGAATAACATAAAAAAAAGTCTATAATAGATTAAATTATATGTATTTAAATATTTAAATTGTTTGGGAAACATATTTTATAGCTTTTCTTTTATTTCTTAGCTTATTAATTTTTAAACAGGTAGTTGAAAATAATACGTTTCTCCACAAAAAATACTTTTTAACAATTATTGTTAATTCCTATTAATTTTGTCAATTAAAGCTTTCCGTACCCATGAGCCCATCATCAGAGCTAAGCGCAGAGGAGCATTATGGTTTGTCGACCTAGGTTGGCGGTTACTCAAGGTGGACGTTTTGTTGATGATGGTTTTAATCATTTTTCCCAGTGCTCTTATCTCTGATGATAAGAACATGTATTTTTTCAAGCGCTAAGTTCTAATGAACAAAAGGTATACTGTGCATTGAAACGAATTCTGTTCCACTACCTGTTTAAATAAATAGTACTTTTTGTATATTTTTTTCTAAAATACATTATCTCTATTCTGTTTTCACCCTAAAGGTATTCTTGTATTTTTTTTTAAATGCTTGTTTATACTCACCATTTAATTGTGTTTTGTCAATTAGAACGATTTGCAGAACGTTTGCAAGTTGGTGTAAGGCACCTTAGGACCACCCAGAGAAATTTGAAGGAAAAATTTATTCAGAGGATCGTAATATATAATATTTATAATAACACAATTTTAAATTATTCATGATCACGATAGATTACTACTGGCACAATAAAAATAAACAAATCACTCTGTTAGTTGTTGTATATTATAGTTAATGACTGACTTAATATTAAATGCCAAAAAGGTCAAAGAAAGAAAAGGAAATGTTGCTAGAAATAGCTATAGACCAGACATGGGTCAAGAGGGAGTTGGATGACCTCAAATAACTACCTTATTCTGAGAATTCTGTAAAAATAATATTTTCACATGATACTAATAGTAATACTACTGTAAATATTGAAGGTTTTTCAATTTAGCTTCTTCTGACCCTTCCCCATCCCCCCTTCCGCTCATTTGATTTCTACCAAAAATGTTATTTTAATAGTTCGGCAAAAACGATTTGTGTTCGAATTTGGCTGACAAGCCGTTGAAGTTTTTTTTTTTTTTTTAAATTATATTTCTCAATGTGTAAAATACAACTACTACAACATAATGATAACGTTAAAATGGCATTTTACTAATTTTTTGCATAAACTTTAATTTTCCTCTAAAAATAATGAAAGAAAATATTTTCGATTTTTCAGTTAATTACTAAATAAATATATCAAAAGGAACTTAGATACCTTTCTTCCTAAAAAAAAAAATAGTTAAAATCCTCGTTTTACTAAGGAAGGCTAACTAACTAAAAGTAATAGAGTAAATAAATAAATAAAAAGTCAAAACTGTAGAAGTGTATGAATGTTTTCAAGAGTTATTACAATAATATTTACTAATAATTTAAAAGTTAAACCGTTTTGCTGCAGACCATAGAAATGAAGGCCAATACAAATTATGTTATTTAAGAAAAAAATTATATTTCATCGAATCATATTTGTTAAATATTGGTGTCTTCCGAAAAATTTCTACCCAAGACATGCATAGAAGTATAATGTAACACCTTCCTAGATGCTATAAATGTAAGTAGGTTCGGTCCGTCAGGGTAGCTGATGGGATCTATCTGCCCTCACATTCCTGACAAATACCGCCCAGGGCAAGCTTTTATCTACGAATAACAGTTTGCCCGGTGCCATCGATGTTTAGAATGGGGTGGCAACCTGCATATAGCCTTTCCCTCAATGGCCCTTTTTTGTTGAAAGGGATGTTAACACACACACGCACGCACGCACGCACCCACACACACACACACACACACACACACACACACACACACACACACACACACACACACACACACACACACACACACACACACACANAAAATCAGGCATAAAAAAAAAAATGTAAGTATATTCTTTTATAAAAACACGATCTATTCCTTTTTATTTTTTTATTACATCTGTAGTTTCATAATTTCAGACATTAACTTGAAAAATGCAAAATACGAGCCAATGAAAAAAAATTCATTATTTTAACAATTTTTAGTGATAGGGAATAGAATAAAAATCTAACTGTCCTAGCCAGTACTCAAACCTGGATGTCATGCTATCCGGGCCGGTACATTTACCATTTATGCTGCCAGGACAAGTTTGAAAAGTTATTAAATTCCCCGCACTATCGAGAAGCTGAGACAGTTAGATTTTTTATTCTGTTCCTTTGCACTAAAAATTGTTACAATTTACGTGGGATTAAATACTACAAAAAATAATATTTATATAATTCATTATATATTGTATTTATATAAACAATGAAGTTTTCAATATATAGAACAAGTAAACTCTCACTTTCATAAATTCTTAATCTAACTCAAGTTACTATTGAGAGTTAGGGTAATGAACAACTATGAAAAATGTCATTACTTACAATTAAGATAATTGCAAATGGAGTAGCTTGATTTGTTCAAATTAAGTGATTTATTCAAGTATAAGAAAATATAAAATCATCTAATAATAATACCTACGGTCTAAAAACTTTCCTTATAAAATTTGATGATTATTCCGGGACTTTTGGAAATGTTTTACATGTGTTGTATACTTGGTTTTAATGTAGTCTAGCTTTATAAAGATGTGTAATAAAATGTAATGAGGACATAATTTACATATTAGTATTTTTTGGTATTAGGAAAGCTACCACATATATTGACTAGGACAAAAATCTACTTCATTATTAAAAAAAGACGAAACATATTATTTGTAAAAATGCTCATGTATCTACAGCCTGAGGTGGCTGAATCCTTTTTATATACACCCATTAATACAATAATAATAATTATTATTATAATGAATAAATTCGAATAAAAGAAATTTATTAATTTAATCGCATACGTATCATATTAGTAACATTATAATGTAAAGTCAGTAAATAAGATCACCTCAAGCTCTATGAATATATATATATATATACATAAATGGAAATTATAAGTAGAAAATGAAGTATTCGCGGCTTCGATATATGGTATCAAGAACAGGTGAATTAGAGAATGCAGTGAACACACAAAAAGTAAGAGTAAAACTTTCGGGGAGATACAGTCTTCTCTCTTCTTCAGAGAGAAGTGAAGTAAGATTCAATAATATATATGTGTATATATGTATTATTACACACTACATACATTACATAGTATATTATATACTCACATAGCAATATTTGTTTAGCTAAATATAAAAAATTGAATTTCAACTTATTTTATTTATAGTTTGATGTTTCTCACAGCAGAGTGAAAAATCGCAATAAATGCTAAGTACTATAAATTCGTAGTATCTGACAAACTCTAACCACAAGATTGAGTGGAATTTGCATTTGGTCTAAATCGGTCAAAATATTTAGATTAGTGGTATGAAACTCAACATAGTAAATTTTATGAAAATTATTTTAGCAGTTATTTGTTGTAATCAAACAATGTTTGAAAAGGGTTGACCTGAAAACCCAAAATGGTGATAGATTGTTCTTTTGGCATATGTCACAGAAAAATCAATTATTGTTCACAGACAGTCCATCTGCAGTACACATTGTCAAAAGTGTTAATTTGAAACTTGACTTTTAAATGATAAGAGAACTATTTTCTTTAAAATCCAATATAGCTCATTGAATAGCATTACAATTAAATATCTATAGACTCGTTCATTAGGTTTATTATGAATGGGAAACCGGATAGTTAAAATCCTTATTTCCAGTAGTTGAAAAATTTAACAAACCATATTGAAATTAAGAGAACGAAAATTAATAAATGCCATTTCCAAAATGGTTTCATTAGAAATGGCGGTCAACCTGAAATATTAGACTTGATTAAAATTAATTCTAATACACCAGGAGCCAATATTTTTATTAAATGTGCTCATAATGGGGACAGGAACGGCGTATCGTACAGGATAGATGTCAGCAAGAAGTTCATATCTGTCAAGTCATTTCCCATAATAGCAATAGGCGTTAACATGTATCTGTAATGAAGTGCATTGTGATGTCTGTAGGGTTAATTCAGAAATTACGGTCAGAATCCTGAACAAAGGATGTAATTCAGAAAGCGCAAGTGGAATCGATCGCTTTTACTTGGAAGAGTTTAACTGGCTTCACACTTCTGCCAAGTTCCACTACTTCATCCGATATTAAAGTTTTCTTTCTACTTTTAATTAAAGCTATACTCACCCCCTACCCCCATCTTAAATGTTTTGGAAATTTCAATCGTTCAATTTACTAAATCCGTTTGATTGTTTTAAACTTTTAGAAGCAGGGGTAGCTCCCCGGCATTATTAAGAGAGAAGAATTTCTATTTTTCAGACTTTTCAGAACTTTCAGTTCAACTCATTTAATTGCAGTGATGTTGGAAACAACTTTTATACAACTGAAGTTGTAAAGAGTTGTAGCCGGATGAAAAGCCACATTGTTTTTATTTTGCCCCATTGCAAATTATTATATTCAACAGCAAGGTGAATGTGCTTGAAGGAATTTGGAGAAATACGTTTTTTCTACTTCATTAATTAACTTAATATAATTTATATATAGAATTATTTTACTCAATAAAATCAGGCATAAAAAAAAAAATGTAAGTATATTCTTTTATAAAAACACGATCTATTCCTTTTTATTTTTTTATTACATCTGTAGTTTCATAATTTCAGACATTAACTTGAAAAATGCAAAATACGAGCCAATGAAAAAAAATTCATTATTTTAACAATTTTTAGTGATAGGGAATAGAATAAAAATCTAACTGTCCTAGCCAGTACTCAAACCTGGATGTCATGCTATCCGGGCCGGTACATTTACCATTTATGCTGCCAGGACAAGTTTGAAAAGTTATTAAATTCCCCGCACTATCGAGAAGCTGAGACAGTTAGATTTTTTATTCTGTTCCTTTGCACTAAAAATTGTTACAATTTACGTGGGATTAAATACTACAAAAAATAATATTTATATAATTCATTTATGATTTTCAGTCTAAAAGAATTTACATATTTTTTTCTGAACTTAATTTTGAAAGAATACCTAATTAGTGGTATGCATTTAGGAGAAAAATATTTTTTTTTTTTTGCTTGACATTTTNAAATGGAGTAGCTTGATTTGTTCAAATTAAGTGATTTATTCAAGTATAAGAAAATATAAAATCATCTAATAATAATACCTACGGTCTAAAAACTTTCCTTATAAAATTTGATGATTATTCCGGGACTTTTGGAAATGTTTTACATGTGTTGTATACTTGGTTTTAATGTAGTCTAGCTTTATAAAGATGTGTAATAAAATGTAATGAGGACATAATTTACATATTAGTATTTTTTGGTATTAGGAAAGCTACCACATATATTGACTAGGACAAAAATCTACTTCATTATTAAAAAAAGACGAAACATATTATTTGTAAAAATGCTCATGTATCTACAGCCTGAGGTGGCTGAATCCTTTTTATATACACCCATTAATACAATAATAATAATTATTATTATAATGAATAAATTCGAATAAAAGAAATTTATTAATTTAATCGCATACGTATCATATTAGTAACATTATAATGGAAAGTCAGTAAATAAGATCACCTCAAGCTCTATGAATGTCTCTTAAGGACTCCGTTATCTATTAATAAATATTGTTTTATTTGGAGAAAAGTTTATGAGTAGATTTATTATTGATATATTAAAACGTTATGGATTCACTATCTCCCTCTCTCTTTCACTCTCTCTCACACACACACACACACACACATTTTCAGACATCCGTTTACGAAATCATTCACACTCACACCCACAAATGCAATACACTCAAATTCATTAGCCAACAGCACATTAAAGCATACATGATAATTCATTCAGAAAATCCAAAAAAAGAAAATTCTGAAACTCAGTCGTAAGGCAAACTTTTGGTCCTTGAGATTCAGACCAGATGGAGAAGATTTGCAGAATAAGATATATTTAAAATTGCAGACAGAAGGGACATGGCGAATATTTGAGAATAGAAATTTACAGAATTCTGATGAACGGGGCATGAAAGGGCATCAATAATCATCAGGTCTACGAGAGATACTAATGCTATAAATTTTGGCCTTCCTCTAAATTCCCACTTTCCATATGACTTTTAACAAAAATAAATTTATTCCATCGGAACAGATTAAAAACGAAATACCGAATTTATTTTATTATTTTTAAAAATAACTGGAGCCACATTGAAAAGAACTTCCTATATATCTTTCATTATATGTGTGGTTTAAAAAAAATAATAACTATAATTTTGTTGAATAAATTTTGTCAATTTAGTTGTATTATTTCTTTATCTCAAAAACTTTTGGTACTGAATATTAAAATAAATATTCTGTAATAATCATAATTTGATATAAAAACCAAAACAGTAATAAAGTTATTTTCCAAAGATTTAATATTTAAGTATATATATATAATAAATGACATTGATGCATTCGTTCAGTTTAAATAGTTCCTAGGTGAGCCATTTTTGGTTTTCTATAATGAATCAAACGATTCCTCGAGTGTTTCTAGGGAATACCCATCCCTATGTTTTCCGAATGGAAGAAAAACTATGTTGCCATAATGTTGAGGATATTGTTTACTTTGCGTCGTGGGTAAGGAATCTTTTACATGTACGTATTTTCCGCCTGAGCCTATTCGGCCTATTGTGAGACTGGTTGGTTAGGTTAGTAACTTCGGGAGAAACGTAGATGCCTTGGTAATTTTTTTTTTTTTTGGTGGGGGGGATCGGTCAATGTAAAGTGATTAGTCATGAAAATTTGACCTTAGGGACACCACGTTCCCCTCTCGCCTTCCTGATAGCCCTGAAGATGGCCTACAGTGTTAGCCAAAACGTTGGCTGATAATTGAAAAAATGCACATTTTTTTTAATTTAAATTTTTTTTTGTATGTACCTTGTCCTTAAAAAAAACTCTCCATTTATAGATGCCATATTTATTCACATCATGTTTTAGTTGATAGTTATACTTTTTTTTTGTTAGGTATTGTAGGTTGTTAGGCATATTGTTAGGTATAGTTAGTCAGTTGTTAAGTATAGGTTTTAGCTTGTTAGGTAAAATTACTTTAACAAGAGTATACCGTTTTATTACATCGAGTACTTTTTTTTTCAGTTTATATATTTGTTTAGGAAACATTAGGCAGGAAATAGACATAAGCGTCAAAAGCAAAAAGAAAAAACAAAGCATTGTGTTATGACATATGTCAAAACCTATGTCAATGACAAGTTATGGCATTGATTTATCTCCTGATTATTTAACTAAATTACAGAATTTTTTCGCAATCCAATACAAAGATCTTAAGAAATAATACATGGGCCGAAGTTGTTTAAATTTAATTTGTAATAATTAATAATCGAAAACAGTCATCTATACAGCTCTCTGGGCAATTTATCTTCTTTTTTCTTGAAAGTATAACGATTAGTCGATTCAAAAATTTATTGTTCTTACCAGCTGTCAATTAAACAGATGGCGTTTCATTTAGCTTTTTATTCAATAGAAGTTTATTATCGCTCCAAACTCCCATCGCCAGGGAAGGTGTGTTAATTAAACACCGCTTAATTAATCACCCACATTGAATAGATTAAATTATATCTGGTAAAAGAACGTTACTCTTTATAGACCAATTTTCTAGATTTTTTTTAACGATAATCAAATCAGTTAAAATAATATCCATCAACATGAAAATGCGTAGTAAGCTTGGGAAGCTTTTAGTCTCCTCCACAAAAAACAATTTTTTTTTAAAGATCATAAAAAATATAAAAACAAGGTTTTATACTTGGCAATTCTAGAAGTCCTGTCGTTTTTATTAGAGAAGTTTAAAATAATCACTAATAAATAAATTTATTAGTCAACATTTTCTCCATACAATAAATTTCTTCTCTTTAGGTAATAAAAATTCCAGAATTCCTCTCTAAAAGACAGCTGATTATTACTGAGGAAAAAATTGTTTAATGTGGATAGTGAAAATATTCTGTTCTGATTGCATTTTTGTCCGATGTGGATGTCCAGTGATCTAAAATAGTGGATGTGGCAAAACTTCCCAGACAATCTTGGTCAATTTTTCACTGGTCAATTCGGCAGTGCGTGGCCGGGAATCGTAATGTGGAGAAGTAATGTCATTTCTCAATAATTAAACCGGGATTAAAACGTTTTAGCTTCGAGTGATTGCAATGGTCGCAATACTGTGGAGTATACTTCTGCAGTGATAGTTTTAACCTCATTCAGAATCAATAAATGCACTAAGCCATTGGTTTTCCAGAAAACAAAACTATCTTCAAATGGAGATTTCGGAAATTTTATTTAGGCTCCTCCTCAGTCAACAACTACTGATATGATTACCTGAAATTATTGTAGAAAACCAATCCAGTCAAAAAAGAGTACCATTTTAAAGAAGAAAGCTAAAGAAGATTCAGTTTTCAAGCGGCTTACCTCATTGACTTTTGTTAGTTTTTGAGGAATCAACATATCCAATTTTTAATTCATTAATTAAAATAATGAATTAATCAATTTTTCACTTTTCCCAGGCCCGCTATGGCCCTTTCCTGAACAACTTTAGCGAGGATCCAACTCAATTCTTCAAAATCCTTCTAAAGAACGACTCACGACCCACTAGTCCAAGTATCATTTTCGAATGTTTCATCGCCTGTATGAAATTTGGCAAACTAAAATTGTGACTTCCGCTCAAAGAGAGTATATTTACCAAAACTGCAGCATATTTTTCGGGCAACTTCAGTCGCTTTTAGACCGTATTTAGATTCATAAAAAAAAATGACCAGATATGAATTTCCACCGCAATCATTTAGTAAACTAGTCAGTTCAAACGCTTAAAGAGGACTGGATTAAAATAAATCCCTCTTTTCATGCGGGATTAACATATGTTAGCATGCATTACATCCCTTGTTTTATACATTAAACAACAAAGGCTCTAGAATAGAAAAAAAATATTTGACTGAAGTTTTTGGTAATTTTTATTACTAGAAATTATTGTATATAAAAATATAGTGTAATAAATATGATATGAAATTTAAATTTCATTTCTAGAACATTTTATAATTATTTCTTTATTATTTTTTTTATGTATTATAACCTTTATTTGCATATTACATTCTGTTAAAAATAAATACCAACATTTAGTAATTTGATTACAATGAATAATATAAAAAAAATGACATATGAGGAGAGGTGACCAGTGACACCACTCTCAAATCTTTATTATTTAACAATTATTTGTGAATCTCTTATTTTCAGTATAGCCATTCACAGCATAACGTTATGGATGCTAGTTGGCAGATTTAGCGTTAAAATTTAGCTATCATTATTATTATTACCATTATTATCCGTAACATAACGCGAAATATGAAAAAAAAATTCAAAGGATCTTCATATGAATGTATATTTACTGGTATAACACACACACACACACACACACACACACACACACACACACACACACACACACACACACACGCACACGCACGCACACGCACGCACGTACACACACACACACACACATGTACACTTTTTATTCTAAAACTAATTCACTGATTCATTCACATACTTTTGTTAAGCTGCGCGGAGCTAACAAAATATTTGCAATCCAGGTGGTAGTGAGAGGGGGGGGGAGCATTCCTGAGAGGGCTACTAGTAGAGAATACTTGAGTCGCTCACCCTCATCATCAGCAACAGAATGATATTTAAATACAACAAATTATATGCCCACTTTCAATATATGACTTCTACCTACTTTTACAATATTTTACTAACCCTATGTATCTATAATTTGACATGCCCCCATTTTTAACTATACACATATTGTAATTAGCAGGCTACTGCAGAACATAATTCTAAAAATTTCTGCGCACATAAATGTCAATTTAAAAATATTATTTAAATCAGTATTGTTATTTGTGAGCTTACATTTTTTTCCGCAATGTTCCTTGTTACTTGCGAGCCATTTAACGTACGCGTATATTCTGACTTGGGAATACCGCTCAGTTTAAATTTCATTCTTCTAATATGATTTAAATTTGTTAATTAATTTAAACATGATTAATTGAAGATGCATTAAATTAATTATCAGCATCTCAAAATAGTTTATTAAAATTCAAAAAGCATAAAAGCTTCAGACTCTAAAAAGGTCTGTTTTAATCAAACACGACTAGAAATGTTTCAAGCGTTGAAAAATACAATAAAAATATTGCGTCACGAAAAGTTCAGTAAAAGACCTCCGCTGAGCCCTGCACTGTTTGCAAAGGGCGGGATTAGGTAGTTCATGAAGGGCCGTTAGTTCTGTTTGTTACACCTTTATAGCTGCAGAAATTAAATGCTAAGTAAACGCTTAATAGTCAGGGAAATTAAACTTAAGTAAACAGTTAATATACAGAAGCGCACAATTCCGGTTTAGAGTTCCTTCAGTGTAATAAATGCTCATCGCAATAGACCGCCATGATCACCCGCACCCACAAGTAGAGTTGCAAGTATGGAACTGCAGTTGGAAAATATTTCATTTTAACAGTTATCCCGTAGAAATGGCATTGTGATTATGGCGAGACATATGAAAGATTTTAGAAGATCTTCATCGACCATACATCTGATTAATACAAATCAATCCGAGCAGTTAAAATATTTATAATATGTTATATAAATGAACACTTGATTTAAATCTTCTTCAACAAGTATATGTACTGTTTTTTTGTTTTTTTTCGAATTGGCCAATGTCTCTTCATTCATTCTGATCTTATCAGCCTTTCCATATCTGTAAATACCATTTCCACTTTTTTGTCTTTCGTTTTCAATCAAATTTTCTTGTTCTTCAGTTTCTTTTTCGTTTTGCTGATTATCTAGTTATTCCATATTCTCCCAAGTATCCTACATACATCCTACTTGTTTTATTCAGTTTCTAGAGTTTCTCTTTTATTCTTCTAGTTAATCTGGTATCCACATGATGTGACCAAAAAAAGAGATTCTCTTCTAACGAAAATAGCCTGTAATAGGCTCTAGTTCCTTGTACAACACTAATTTTGGCACCATATTCCATTGTAATTTTTTTTTTGCTTATTTTAGCTAATATTTTCTTTATTTTTAGAACTTTTTAGTACTATATCTATTAATATATNCAGTGGACTAAAATTTAAAATATTTTACACACACACGTAAATAAATGTATATATATATACACATTTATTTATTTATTACTTTTAAAAAAAAAACTTCCCCACAGGAGGGTGTTAACAGAGAGACCAAACTGAAAATCTTCATTATTATTTGCTATTTTACAAAAAATATATTAAACTAAATAGTCCCTAACTGAAAGAAAGTGGCGGTCTCAACGTTTAGCCTGCTTCTATAGCTCTATGAGGACGAGTATTTCTCCTCTGATCACCAATCTTATGCTAATGAAGGTAACACTGATTATGAGGGGATTCCATCAATTCCTCAACGTTTCAACCAGGATGAGTTAAATGACCTCACTAGAGATATTAACCTGTCAAAAGAAGCTTCTGAATTGCTGGCTCCCAGGTTGAACGACAAAAATATACTGGAACAAGGAACCGAAAGTTCCAAAATGCATTCAAGAATGTCAAGGAAAAGAAACTTCCGAAGTGTTCAGTGCCTAACTACTTGGTTTGACATTTATATAACTTAATGATACCTTTTTCCTTTATCTTTATATATAATATTGTATAATATAAAACAAAAATATAATTAAATAATAATTTATCACTCCGTGTTTAGTATTTTTATTTGATCATTGGATTTAACTTAAAATAGTGTAACATATATTTTAATAAAGTGTTATATCTTAAAAATATAAGACTTTGAGCTGCTAGGCAAAAACCAAAACCATATTTAAATTCAGGTCATCAATTTCACATAAAATACGGTCCAGTTACCCCGGCACCAAAACAGCCATTGGCCTCTGTTATCGTAAAGTATAGCAATGCAGTATAAATACAGTATTAACTGGATTTGGTAAAAAAAAAATACTTTAAACTAACAAAGGTTAGAAAATTATTTTTTTTACAAATTTCATTAAAAAACATAGTAAAACTTTTGAGTGATGATTAGCTGTACAGTCAAAATAGTTGTCAATTTTTTAAATCCAGGTACTAAATTTTGTTTTCAGGCTGTTCATAGAAAACTTTGAAAGAGTTAATTTGCGCATGAAATTGGACGAGGGAAAGGGGAAATTTAGAGGAAAAAAAAATCATTGATCGTGATATCTTAATTCTAAATATGATAAATTTCATTTTATAGCTTTTATTATTTATAAAATTTTTACAGAAAATGCTTACTAAGGAAGAAATTAAGACGTAAAACGAACTACGATAGAAGAGCGCTTCCCCAACTCTTCCTCCCTGACCAGTCTAGAACAAACTTTAGTAGTCACATATTTTATACTGATAATACTCTACGGCTTAAATTTATTCATTTTATTTTATTTATATCCTTATTTAATACAATAGGGGAAAACTGCTCAGAATACGAAGCTCTTGGGACATACTTCTGTGATATCATAATTTCTTTTATTTGTACTGGGAAATAACATAAGTACCGATTATATTTTATTTATTTTCGGAAAAAAATTGAAACATGAAATTTAAAGTAAATGGTATTTAATAATGTATTATCAGGTAAAGGTTATGTGACTAAACAATTGAGCCAATATCCCCCTCAAATATCAATTACAAGAGGCCAAATTAAAATTTCATTAACTGAACACAGGAAAAATAAGCGGGTTTTTCGACGAAACTCTCATTCCACTAAGAAGTAATGAGTTTCCGAACCGTGAAGATGAGATCTGTATGCCATATTGAATATTCCTTTTGAAAAGGGAAGTCAGAGTTGTCGGTCGCGTGTCTCCAGCACCCGAATCCTCATGAAACCACTGTAGTCATCTCTTCTCGACCTGATTTACCGCTTGCTTGTTTTGTCTTCGGCCCCACACATATTACTGTTTATTGATCCCTGTCTTCACTTACAGGAAATTAGATGATTATATAGTCATTGACTGAAATCCATTCTCAAAGTATATTTATACTATAAGATAAACATGTATATATATATATATATATGAGAGTGGTTGNACAACAAAAAATTAATAGATATATATAAATGTACAGTCACACATACACATGTATATATTTTTTTTATTGTTATTTATTTATTGTATTTGAAAAGTTCATCGCTTAGAAACAGCAAAAGCACGAGAATTTCTGAGTATTACTGTTTATGGATAATTGTTTTTGAAATTTCCATGTCACGTAATCCTTAACAACTACAAAATATAACTTTATATATATTTATATATAAACAAATGTTATTTCTTTAAAAGGAATATTAGGCAATGAACATAAAAGAAAAGTATTTACTTGCATTTCAGATAATCCCTTTCTTTTGTCGTCCAATGTCGCTCAATTATAAAAATTTTTTTCTCAATTAAAAACTAAATACTGAACTTCATTAAGAAAAACTGAAAGATATAGCCTTTAGATCGATCACACACATACATAAAACACACAAAACGCACATGCGTGTCTCTTGCATGTACGTGTGTGCCAGTATTGAAGTAGTTAGAACAACCTGATTAGCTAGAACTAATTCCCAAAAACTCAAACAAGAAACAACAAAATTAAATAAATATATACTTCATTCATTTATAAATAAATAGAAATTCATAAAACCGAAATATTTATTTAACGTCTAGAGTGTGCTACAATACCTCATACAAGCATTGTTTGGTTTATATAATTTCAAAACTAGATAAAAATTTAACTATGAATTATAAATATTATATGATTTCTAGCTGATTAAAAAACTCTGATCATGCCTTTATCCCTCTGATTTAGAGTAACACAATTTTCCAGTTAAGATAATCCCACATTTAAAATCATTATTATAAATGGCTAAGATATAGCGTAAATTTTAGCAATCCAGGTTTGAGTCCTGGCTGGGACAGTTAGATTTTTTATTGTGTTCCCTTGCACTAAGAATTGATAAAATATACGTGGAATTAAACACCACAAAAAAAATAATATTTATAAAATTGAAATTGAAAAGTAAACAACGTGAGTCATTTAAACAGCTTGACAATGCCAGCACCTCCGAGCATAAGACAATATATTTGTCGGCCTCGTAGGTTAGACTCTCGACACTAGTGCGGGGATTTAATAAATTATCAGACTTGTCCTGGTAGCATAATTGGTAAATGGACCGGCCCGGACAGCACGAGATCCAGGTTTGACTCCTGGCTAGGACAGTTAGATTTTTATTCTGTTCCCTTGCACTAAAAATTGATTAAATCCTAAAGTTCAAATGGAGAGTTTTTGACCACGGAGATTATCAATTTTCTATGAACATTTGATCCCGGTAGCAAGAAGTCTTTCCTCGCATTCATGATAGCCGTGAAAATGGCTTAGAATTAATTAATTAATTCAAGCCAAAACCGTCGGCAGATAATAAGTTTTAAGCTAAATTTAATTTATTTTTTGTATACATACTCCTCTCTCTGAAAGTATGCAATTCGCACTGGCTGTTTATAGAAGGATGCTGAACCTCAAACTAGAACTTTGAAGAAGATGAATTTGTTTTTAAATATTTTGACCAAAGGGCACGAATGTGATCTGAGGTTAAGTTAAAAACATCAAGTAAAATGTATTAAATGACGAGAAATACATTTGAAACTAGAGAAAAATAGCTAGTCCAGATCCAAGGCCAGTGTCCTATACCTTGCAGGGGGAGGGAATAAAATCTATTTAAGGGTCGTACTGATGTGTGAGCTGGGGAGAAGATAGGTAGAGAGTTTGCGATTATATTTAACGAGCAAAAACACTAAACAATAACTTGAGTACAATGAAGAAAAAGCTCAGCTATATTTTATGCTGCTAAATATATTTCGAATACACTCACTATAATAAGAGATCTTCTAAAAGTAAAAAATAAAATGTGTAGAAAATAAAAATAAAAAGTTCGCATGGGCCTAAGTGAGAAAAATCCTACTAAGATTAAATTAATCAATCTGGTTGTATTTTGGATTGCGGGCAAACAACTAGATAACGCAGAGAGATTGAGAAAAAAAAACATGAGGTAGATGGAGAAAAGTGAGAGCCAGAGGTAGAAGCAGAGGGTTAAGTTCATTACCCAGGACTGGTATGTGTGAGTAGAGGTTTGTAGTTGTGTAGTTCTGTTGCTAGGGGTGAGTTTTTATTTCAAATTGTTAATTTAATAATTTAGTTCTTTTAAGGGTAATTCAAAAATAGCTGATCAATTTATTTATTTAATTACTTTCTATTTTTGTCAGATCCTAATATTATTATTCCCAATTAGTTCATTTTACTCTAGATAGTGTGTAGTAAGAATTTTCAATGGTTTTTATCTCATCTAAAGGCTTTAGTTGGCATTTGCCAGCTTCATTAATGCAATAAGCTCGTAATTTCATACTGAGTTTGCCACTACAGAGGGTCGAAAAGTAAAGAATTCGGCAGCTAATCAATCTAATTTATTAATAACATTTAATTAATTAATTTAATTAGTAATAAATTATATATTGAAGAAACATTAGGTTTCGCCTTGGAGAGCTGTAAACTGCTGTATAGTGCGATGTCGCAAAATTTCACAGTTTGCACTTGAGAGCAGTGAGTGTATATAATGTTTTTAACTCTAATTTTACTTATCAACTCAAACCAACGCGAAATATATACTGTTTGAATCTGTTCTTTTAAACAATTACTTAACTCTTTGGGAAAACTTTAGTATATTCGGTGCTTATATCATACATTTGGTTGATTACGTCTCTGATATATAATTAAATCCCGCTCTTACTTGTATTTTCCTATTAAGGTTTATCCTATGTATTTCATTCCTACGTCTAAATTTTATAAAATTAAAATTGTCAAAAGGAATATGTATTCCTTCTTATATGAGGGAACCTTTGCATTATTTTATTCATTGAACAATTTAAATGAGAATTTGAGTTATTTAATTAAATCATGAAATCACATTAATATGAAAATATAAATTTAAATATATTCGTTTACCCAGCAATTAAATCTATCACTCAATAGTGATCTTAATATACTCAAAGAGTAAACTAAGTAAATTCCCTTATCAGATGGTTCATTATGTGCTAAAATAATAATTACGAATTTACAAAAAAAGGAGGTTTATCACCAATTTAAAATTTTTGCTAGTTAGAAAAATTGCGCTCGAGAGGACATGAGGAGTCCCTCATTCACTCTGCTTTTAGCTATAATAAATATTCTCAATACCTACAAAAGATTGGAAATATACTTTTATTGTTATAAATTCCATATAAATAGTCAAATAAATTTAAACAACGATTATGGGAACACTTTAAAAAAATGAAAGTAATGCAATAATTTATAAAAAGACACAGACGTTGCATAGTAGTACATAAATATCAATAGTAAATTTTAGTATGTCACAATTAAGTAATAAAATCACGTTTTTGTTATCAGTAAATATTGTATACCTTTCTGAAAACAAATTATAATTATGAATTAGCAAGATAATGTTCATAAATTAAATTATAAATAAAAAAAAATAATCTGATTTTTCCTGAAATTTAAGCGATGAATTTTTTAGTTTAAATTTAAGGAGATTCATTAATACAAAACCTAAATTTAAATATGTCAATTACTTATTCACTTCTTATTAAGAATTGCTATCTCAAAATTTTTGTATCTTCAGGTAATTTTTCAAAATTACTAATTGATGGGTCGGTGATTTTATTTTCCAGACTTAATCATTATGATTTAAAAATATTTCTATTTTTATGTTTAAAGCTAATAAGTAACTAAATGTTTATAAATTAAAAAGAAAAATTATTAATGACTTTTGTTAGACAAATATAAAATTAAGCTTTAATCACTCCATAATGTTTTTTTTTTCTTTTTAAACAATTTGTAAGTACTTCTATGGGACATTGGTTAACCGTTAATAAACAGGAAGAGGAGGTAGTAGAGGTTCGGTCAAAAGTTTATTTTTTAAATATAAAACAATCAGTAAACCAATATGGTTTTGGAGGAGGGGATAGTCAGGGTTCGGTCAACAGTTTATTATTAAATAAAATAATAAAATCAAATTGGTCAACTAATCTAGATTGATTTTTATCAACGTTTTGACCTGAATTTTAGGCCTTCCAACCCATGGTCACTAGAGTACAAAATTAAATTTTTAAGTAGTCCAAAAAGTTTGTATAAGTTTATATAACTTATTTTTTCTCTATTGGAATATGGATTGCAGAATTTAGTTATATTTATAATTTAAATATAATACTAACAATAAAATACTGTCTTCGGATGTAAACATTGCTTTATAGACATCAATATGGTCAGACACCTGAATCGTCCAGTAGTGATAATGTAGAAAAGAAAATACTTATTATATTAAGTTTTGCGATATCATGAAGTTTGTTTTAAAACATTCAACTAAGTTACTGTTGAATCTAGTGAGAACCTGCTGGTTAAATATAAAATAAATAATACCCCCAAAAAGAGAGATTATTAGAGGAATCAGTATAACTCAGCTGGAGCTTTGGAACTCGCCGACAAGTGGAATTCGATGTCAGTCCTGTTCCGAACGAAGGAAGATGAATAGCGGAACGAATCGGTTAACAGAGGAGCTGATAAAGGTGAACGAGAGAAGGCTGTCCGACCTGGGATGTTCTAATTAGAGTGACCGGAATTACAACTGTGATTTTACCACAATCACTCTGTTACTTCACTCTGCTAATTGTGCAACCAACGCGGCTAATGAAGCCCCACTCTTGGAAAGAGGATGGCTTTTCACGAAAAGAGATTACATCCTGCGTACAAACTGTATGCTTTAAGTGAATGTCAACATCATACCCTTTTTCTTTGTACCATACATGCAACTATTTTTGGTGATAAAAGGAAAAGCAAATTTCAGTTAGCTTTTCTAAATATTTGTGTGTTTGATATTACGGTAAGTTATGATTTACATAAATGTGTGATATTTGTGTTGTAATATTATGATATGAAATAAAATGTATAGGGATAGGTGATACATGTTAAGGATGTTTTTTTCTTGTTTTGACCTACGAGACACTTTAGAATGCGTATGATCAGCCTTTGATTTTAAGTGTGAATGAATTTTTTCCCCTTTAATGAAGAATGATTACATTTACAATTAGGTCCAGATGTTACCCAGAAGCATAAAAGAAATCATTTGAGTCATTGTAAACAGAAGCACAGAAACAACCCAACTGTAAACTGTGAGCATTGAATCTCGGACCTACTGTGCCCCGACAAATGTGTGATATTCTTGATGTATTTATGTAGATTTGTAATATTATATATTTCGAGTAATATAATATTATAATCAAGTTATGTGTATCAATATTTGGTAAGTGGGTTTCTACAATTTTTATGAAATATGGATATATTACTAACAATAGTGTGTAACATATAAATTGCATAGCTTATCCAAATTCGAATTTATATTTATATTTCTGAAGAAAAAAAAATATATTCTATTATTTTCAATTCTGTTCTATAAAATCTGCACATATTAGTATTAGGAGTCCTAATACATCTTCTAGGCCAACCAACTGTGTCTAATTTATTAACTTCTACACGTATCATAACCCTTCTATGGTAAAGTGAATAACGAGTACAATATAAATGAATATATATATTATATATTATTTTGAGCAACTTACATAGGTTCATAAGCTACTGAATGTTCTGAAGTTGTCGCTGCCGAGTCTCGTATTTTCGTACACCCATTAAGCATTGAACTTTTTTTCAATCATAGCAGAAGACAGTTAGAAACACGAAAAACAAGACTGCGATATTGAGATTCATAAAGGAAAGTTGATGCCTTTCTCAATACATAAAAAAAAAAAAAAAAAATGTTCGCATAAGATTATCCAGAGATTTCACATCAGGAATGTTCATATAAAGTTTAAAAGTTTCTCGTTTTCCGTTCTGTCTTTCCTTTTTTTATATATACTCAGTGAATACGATAAAGCTTTCTTTCTGAAAAATAAATATCACAGCTGTTTCATGAAAATAATACTAAGTTTGAATAAGCCCAGTAAAACCCATCCATAACTTTTATTGAAGTAAGTTGATGAAATTGCATATTACTTCGAAGCTCTATAACAATTATGATAATTATTTTCCCGAAATCTGAAGAAAACCATTGAAACAACCATTGGTAATAACTCTGCCTACATCAAACGTGAGATGGTAAGAACTTTAATTAAGGTATGTATGGCTTCACCAGTGAGAATAAAAGGCACATACATAAATGAAGGATGTAATTTTGAGGTTCAAAAAGAAGTGTGTAGAAGCTCAGACAATAAATGAAGTTTTAAGAAGATAATCTAATTATACATTTCTAAAGGTCTCATTATTTTGAACAGTTATTTTCAAAAATAGAGACAAATATTCTAAGTAGAGATAAAATTATATGTTTTAGTACAGATGTAAACTTTAGAACACAATAGAAGAATTGGTAAATATCGAAAAGATTCGACTAGAAACGATAACTAGACAGATCTGGTGGTGCTGGGATGTAGATAGCAAAAAAATGCTAAAATGGAACCCATTGGATATTGAATTTTTCTAAAGATAATACTCTTAAAATATTTGGACTCATTGGATCCTTAAAATGAATCGCATGACGAAAATCTACTTAGAGGTCAAGTAATACTCAAAAAATCCAAGTGGTGGGAGTAACCAACTGATATGCACTAGAAAAAAGTTGTCTTCTCTTTTTGAAAGTAAAAAAAAAAAAGAGATGGGTACATAAATCTTATCTTACTGTGTATAATTTTGATAGGGCAAGCCGAAATTTTCCCTGCTTCTATTAACGTGCTACTACTGAAGAACCTAGCTCACAGTTTATGGTCTAGGACTCTACAAGAAGCAGATATTTTTTTAAATCACAATGAAGCACTAGACTGTCGTAAGAACGACAAAATTAAATTTCCTATTTCGGTCAAAATTGTGATAGAATCAATTTGGTGCTGTGTTTATGCTTATGAGCCAAATGCTGAGCTGTGGTTAATCACAGACCTTATACTTCAGGTCATGACAACTACCTGCCCGATTCAACGCCTTTTAAAATAATTATTCTAACATCATATTTAATAATCTCTGATTACAATATAATATTAGAGTATAATGTATGAATACATCCTAATTGATTTCTTTATAAATATTTATTTGGTTGTGGTTTATTATCCCACGTAAATTTTAAACAATTAATGAGAGGGAATAGAATAAAAAAATCTATCTGTCCCAGCCAGGACTCAAACCTGAATCTCGAGCTTGCCTGGTCGGAATGCTTCCGTTACACCACCCGGGCGAGCTAAATAATAATTTAATAAGTTATTTAGCTCGTCCCAGTAGTGTCGGCCCGGCAAGCAGGAGATCCAGGTTCAAGTCCTGGCTGGGACAGATAGATTTTTTTTATTCTATTCCCTCACATTAATTTTTCCAAATTGATTTTTCACTCCACTAGTCTAGATAAATACATTTTTTTATGAATATTTTTTTGTATATTTGCTTTTATCTTTATTTTAGTTTCAGCGATTTATTAACAAAGTATTGTATTTTATTTTCACTTAAAATTAAATAATCAAAGTGGGAATAACAGAAATATTATATTGTAGAGTTATATTAGGAAGTACTTAAGTGTAAATGCTTGTGATATAAGGAATGACAAGGCTGGTAGCGATCGCTTATGGGAGTTAAAGAGACCCAATGCCCTTGGGATATTGGCGACAACAACTTGTTTTTGCCGAAGGGCGAGATGTCAGCGGCGTGAAAAAGAAATCCGACTGGTGAATGGCAATGGTGGGAGGCAGTCGATTCGTTTATAATAAGAAAGTGAAGGCAAGCCCTTCAGCCCTTTGTGTTGGGATGTGGCTGGCGGAGGCACAAATATCCCTTTACATATGGAGAGGGAGTTCGGGATCAATGAAACTCAATCTGCGTCTCCTCTTTTCAGCTCTTCTTTCACTGGCGGTGGCGTCCTTCTCCAATTTAACTTCCACATCTTTTATCTAGAAATGGCTTTACACTGGATCCTCACTCGAGTTGGAAGGGGGCAATATCTGCTCATATCGCACCAAATACCCCTCGCGACTCCTTAAGAAAATCGATTTCCTTTTTCTGGTACTTAATTGTTAGAAATAACTTAAGAAAATTGAAGCCAGTTTGAAAATGTTGAAGACAGAAATAAGATGGGTTTATTTGTAATAATTTAAAAATTTTGGTTACTATAATCGCCACTCCAATGTTTTACAGAAGACTGCAAGTAAACCTCCTCTTGTAGAATTATTCTATTTTATGAGACCATTTTTAATTTTGAGATCTAAAAGGTTTAATTCAATTTTTGCGTTGATGCAAAATAAAATAATTATGACTTCTAGACGGTGAAATAAAGCACCCATTTCTCATTCCTAATCATTCCATTTGTCAGTATGATGTATACCGTTTCTCTCTTAGCAGTTGTCATGTGTGTTTTGTTTTTCCAGTTCACGAAATATGATAAATAATTGTTTGATAAATAATATCCCTCTCAATAATTGTTTGATAAATAATAAAATGTAATGTAGAATGTCGACACACACAAATACACACAAGAATTAATAAAAAAACCTGTCGAGCAGAACACACCCAGAAGTCAGAAATCCTTAAATTTTTTAAATATATGTCGACAATGAAATGGATCATAGTTAATGGATGGTGGTTCGTTGGCTATCGAGTATAGTGCTGGAGAAATTAGCAAAGGATTCAGTCAGAACAATTAAAATAAAACATTCCTATAATATGATGTAGTTTTCATTAATGCCGACGTTTCGATGTAACTTGGAAGTCATCATGAGGGGGATAGTGAGGTCTGGAGGTTCATAGGCACATCTCAGAGTGAAGAACTAAGCCAACAGTTTAATTAAACTCTCAGATTCCCTCTATTCTATTCTATTTCCTCGCATTATTTGTTTAAAATTTACGTGGGATAATACACCACAACTAAATTAATATTTATAAACTCTGAAATGTGTCCATAAAACTCCCTCCTCAGACATAACTATCGCTCAGATGATGACTTACAAGTTAAGTCGAAACGTCGGCAATAATAAAATAATTAACCAACAATTATGGAGTATTTTATTTTTCTGATCCTAGTCGAAAACGTGAATAATTTATCCAGCATCAGAGATAACAATTGCATTGCGAGTTACTCCTAGACAAGTAACTGATGAATAGATGGAGAATAGTTCCCTGTTCAACAGAACAAACATTACTAGCAAGCTCTGACATTTTTGTTGAAGATACGCTTTTGTTCTTAAGAACTTCCGACTCAGCAGAGCACTAAACATGATTTAATTCTCCTTTTTACTGAAGATGGCATTAATGTTAGCCTTGTAGCTCACTGGCGCGAATTTAATTTAATTATTCCCACATATAATTAAGAAATGTCCCGAATCCGTATTTTCCCGAACATGCATTCCGTTTTGAGCACAACCTGGTAAGTCCATTTGACAATACTCAAGAAATCAAGTTATTAACGTGAAATTTTTTTTTTATCTTCTTATGAGAAGCAGAATATTTGTGGTATANTTGAAAAAGTTCGGTTCCTTCTTTTTCCCGATCATTTATATATAATCAAGAGGTGTCAGGGGGGGAGGAGAAAAGGAGCGGAATGTAGGCTTTGAGTAAAGGGGAGGAATAAGAGGGATGGAAAAATGTAAAGTTGACTGCCTAATGGTTGCCATGAAGGATGGGGCTCAGAATGAATACCAGTTTAATGAGGCTTTCAACTCTAAATGGGGAGAGAAGGTGTTCTCCCTGCAGCCCTCGATCGGTTGTCCATTTCAACCCCCACAGTGGGAGAGTAATTAAAATACAAACATTTCACAGCTCCGTATAGAATTCATTGAAATTAATAATGGTCGGCGTTCTCTCCCCAGCACCAGACGAAACTTGGGCGCGTTTAGGGGGCCAGTATCTCGCTTGTAAAATTTATGACGCTCGTATCTTTCATGCTAGAACATCTCTCTCTCTCTCTCTCTCTCTCTCTCACGTTATATATATATATATATATATATATAACGTGAGAGAGAGAGAGAGAGAGAGAGAGAGATGTTCTAGCATGAAAGATACGAGCGTCATAAATTTTACAAGCGAGATACTGGCCCCCTAAACGCGCCCAAGTTTCGTCTGGTGCTGGGGAGAGAACGCCGACCATTATTAATTTCAATGAATTCTATACGGAGCTGTGAAATGTTTGTATTTTAATTACTCTCCCACTGTGGGGGTTGAAATGGACAACCGATCGAGGGCTGCAGGGAGAACACCTTCTCTCCCCATTTAGAGTTGAAAGCCTCATTAAACTGGTATTCATTCTGAGCCCCATCCTTCATGGCAACCATTAGGCAGTCAACTTTACATTTTTCCATCCCTCTTATTCCTCCCCTTTACTCAAAGCCTACATTCCGCTCCTTTTCTCCTCCCCCCCTGACACCTCTTGATTATATATAAATGATCGGGAAAAAGAAGGAACCGAACTTTTTCAATTCAGGTGACTGTTAGTCATTGTATCAAAGCCTCCTAAGATCCTCCCTCTTGGACTGCCATCGACGGACGGTCGAGCCGCAGGGAGGGCGGCAGGAGTCGCTTTACTCGAGGAGTGAAGGGGAAGGGTGGCAAGGCATGAATTTTTCAAGAGACGGCGTGTTAAAAGTTAGTAGCGCAAGGGATGCGAGAGAAGCGGCTCTGAAGAGGGAAGACTAATAGAATTAAGGTAGGAAGCGGGGTTGTGTTGAGGGGGGATGTGCTACTCTCCGAGGCGAGGGGGGCTCCAAGTTTAAGTGTACATCTCCGAGTATGTGGACTTGTGTGTCGCCTGTAGACAATAAGCCTGCTCAGCTTAGTTCGGTGAGCTCTCATCCCCCTACCAGTGCAGCTATCAGCAATCCAATCTCTTCTGTCTTAGCCCTTCCCTCTAACATGTCTTAATTCCAATTCTCCAACTTCGGATGACTTGTTCTCATACACATTTCGCTCATAGGGTTGCGAATTTAGAACACTGGGTGAATAAAAGAAGCATTTATTAAATACGACGAGGCTCAACACCACCAGATTTCATTAATGATGTGAACAAATAAGAGTTAATGATAATTTTATTTTCAAGATGGAAAAGGGAATAAGGGGATACAAACCACTCAAACTTTAGATACATTTCTGAATAACTTTCATGATACATGCATTAACTGAAATATATATTAATTAACGCAAACATTAAGTAATCTATATTATATTATTTTGTATTATTGCTTCACAAAGTATGTATTAGGTTTTTAAATTTTTTTTTTTTTTTTATAAAATTATAAACCCTATATAAACCCTCTCTTCCTTCTTCAGCTATTTACCGACTCATCAAAAAGTTTGCGGATCGAAGCACAAGATTCTAACATAGTATGTACGTTTGATTATATATATATATATATATATATATATATATATATATATACACAAAAAAAAAATTATTTCCCCTGTCGCCCTACTTCCTGCATGTTTCTTACAAAAATAAACATCAAAATCAAAGGTTCCATATATCTTTATATTAATATTAATCGATATTTGATAATTATTGGACAGATACACTGTATCTAACTGCATTACACATTTATTTATTCTTGCAATAAGTCAATTTTAATAAATAACTCTGCATAAAGACCAATTTTGAGGGAAAGACTTATATAATCTTTAAACAGTGTTTATCACTCCAATCACCTAGAAACCAAGATTCTGCTTAGAGACTTCTATTTGGTCTCTTCTAAAGGAGGAATTAAATCTCACTTGTTACTACTTCATTGAGACATTTGTAATCAGTGACACTCGTTACTCTATCAGTATTCAATTTCAGGTGGTAGCTAATGTTATTCATATTATAATTATAATAATCATAATCGTACTATGCGGTATTGAAATATTATATGTTATTAAATAAAAAGTGAGGTAGAAAATTGAAGGGGAGTGATAAATAAGGGTGATTTATTTTATTATTGTTTATATTGCCTTTGGCTGGTTCGCTATTCTGAGAGAATCAGGGAGTGCTTGTCGATAAGTCGGTCGTCTTTGAAGTAGCAGATTGTGCAGTAAGACGTGGAGAGGGGGGGGGGTTAAGAGAGAGCCAATAATAGTATATTGAGGTGGCTGGGAATGAGGTTTTTCGGGGTTTCTGTGGAGGCTCAGAACGGCCTTTAACACTTCCGGATCACCAGCCAACCCGATTCACAGCTCTATCCTGCCTATGTTCAAAATACAGCCATGACTTTTTTTTTTTTTTTTTTTTTTTTTTTTTTAATTATTTTTTTTTTTTTTTATATTTTTTTTTTTTTTTTTTTTTTTTTTTTTGAAAATTCAACTGTACTCCGCTTGGTAGAAGGAAAGATAATGAAGAGGGGGGGATATTTTTCTTTGAAGATTTGTTCTACATGAAGAGAGGATTATCATTCGGTCTTGGTAGTTAAAGAATTAAAACTATTTTTTGCTTTAATTTAAATTAGTATTTAATTTAAAAAATTAGTTTTTAATTCTTCAACTACCAAGACCGAATTCTTAATAATCCTCTCTTCATAAAACTAGACGGTCAACAAATTTGATCATCAATCACCTTCAAATTGATTATTCCACGTAAATTTTAACAATAATATAGATTAAAAATGAATAGATTAAAAAATCTATCTGTCCCAGCAAGAACTCGAACATAGATCTCCTGCTTTCCGGGCCGGTATGCTTCCATTACATTTTATTCTATTCCCTCTCATTAATTGTTTAAAATTTGCATGGGATAATAAACCACAACTAAATTAATATTTATAAATGAAAAAAAAATAACGAGAGTCGATAAATAGTAGACAATGTCAGCTCCTTCGAGCATAAGACGATGTATTCGTCTTTCTCGTGGGTTAGGCTCTCGCTAGTGTGGTGGGAATTTAATAAGTTATCTAGCTCGTCCCGGTGGTGAAATGAAAACATTCCTGGCTGAGACAGATAGGTTATTTATTCTATTCCCTCTCAATAATTGTTTACATTTATTTTGAGTTTAGTCCAATCACTGACTCAACATTCCTCCAACCCCTGATTTTACTACTAAATTGTCCACTATTTCTCAACACCTGCTTTTTATATTTCAAACTGTTTTGTAATCTGGCTGACCTGTAAGGCATTCACAGAGGATGTTGCTGTGTACCCACGCACCCACCCACTTCAAGCTGAAACTTGAGGGTACTTTAAACGTAAGGATTTGGTCATAACTCCATTTTTAATGTTTCAGTGATTACTATAATTTGCTTAAGTCTTCGATAAGAAACATTATAACTATGTCCAAGTAAAGACTTATTATATGAAGTACATCTTTTTTATTATTTGAAGGCTTTCGAAGGGTGATTTATAAGAATATTCGGAAATTATTTAGTGTTATTTTATTTATAGTGTATTATTATTTTTATATTGTATTTAATAATAATTATTCTATTTATCAATGTAAACAAAGAGCAGGTGCTACTTCTATTTCTAAATTTAAATGAAATTCGGAAAACTCTTCGTTTATTTAATAACTTGAAGCTGGAAACAGAGGGTGTGCAAGTTAGGTTTTTCTGTAAATTAGGTTATCCCAACCCTAATATTGTTATAGGAAAGAAGGTCAAGCCTGACTCGTAATAGATATTTCTTATCTGTCTAGGCACTTTCCCAAGCATTAGATTAGATGAATTTAGATGAAAAAAGTATATTTTAGGAGTAGCTGATAATATATAAATATGTTCCAAATGCATGCAATTAATATCTTCTTAAAGTTAATAGATTAATCATTAAAATATTATATTAAAGATATTATAAATTTCAGATGAGGTTAAGGGCATAATAATAGTAACACTGACATTATATTATTTTGGCGAGATAAGTATGATGAGCTAAAGATATAAGATGGTGTTGATCGTCAAATGGTAGGCGGAAGATAGGAGGAGAGGGGATGAAGAGTTTCTGAAATTCCAAGATAAGGCAATGACCAAAGATAAGGCAATGGGAACATTTTGAAAGAAAGAGGCCATTTCTGAGTTTGCTAGAAATGGCTCATTAAAAGGCATGTCTTCAGTTTGGTACATAAACTAAATTTATCCACAGTAATTCTATATGAAGTGCTCTAAAACTCAGCATGTCACCGAGAGTATGTCAGAGGATTTGTATATTTAACTACTTTGCGGTAACTTTTTATTCAATTTAACTTTCAATTTCAATACTCTAATTATATAATTTTATTTAATGGGATATTTTTATTCCGTGTGTGTGTGTGCGTGCGTGCGTGTGTGTGTGTGTGTGTGTGTGTGTGTGTGTGTGTATGTGTGTGTGTGTGTGGAGCTTTTCAGAATAAAAAAAAACCTCATTTACGATATTCTGACAACAAGTATGGCTTTATGATTTTGATAGAAAAACATCAATAATATTTTTATATAATAATAATTCATAGATAACAATAAAAAAATATTGCTAAAATAGTAGAATAGAATATAAAATCTTACTACTTCTTGTATAAAATTAACGTGGGATTAAATACCACTACTAAATTCAGTACATAAACTATAATGTCATTATATATTTCTGACCTAGATAAGTTAAGTACTTAATTTATTATCAGCAAGAGGGTAGAACGAGTATTTCTGAAGAGCATCATTGAGGCTATTCTCGCTCATTGGTACTGGTTCATACCAAAAGTATTTCTTAATTTTGCGTCTAAAGATTGGATAAATAATTTTTTTAAGAATATTAAGGAAAGTGAATTTTGTAGGTATTTTTTTAGTTAAGTAGAATTCTAAGAGTCTTCTCAATATTCAGAACGTTTATTCCACAATTCATTAATTTAAAAATTGCGAATGCTAGTGCGCTTTTAGATATATGTGTGTATGTGTGTGTTTTATATACTATAATCTAATGTATGGTAGGTAAAAATCTATTAAAATTTATTAAAATTGACGTAATGTTACCAAAGTGAAAAGCTTAATTTCCCCAAGGAAAATCTGCCTACTGTATTTGTAAGACGAAATTTGTAAGATTTGATTTTATAAGATTTACATTCTACAATATTTATACAAAATATCCATTATGAGGATGATATTAAGGGATGAATAAGAAGAGTTGAGCCTTACCCTAATGCTATCCCTTCATTTCGGCTAAGGGGTAGCACTGGCCTCATTAACTATACCCTTCGCGTTACTTTTTTTTTTTAAATCAAATTAGTCATCTTATTTATACTTATCTTTAATGAAGATGTCGGAAATCTACTCAGTTTACTCGTCTCCTGTACAGAAGATTCTTTTTCATCTTCATTACTGAATAGTTGACTACCCTTTTAAAGAAGTTTAATGATTTTCCTTACACTATATCTGCAAAAGATTACGCAGCCCTCCATCCTGATTTTACCGAGTTCATACTTCATATCATATTCATACCGAGTTCATAAGTTAATCTCAAATTGCTTGTTAAATTTTATTTGTATCTCTTTATTGCTAACTAAAATAGACAAATTGAAAATTTGTATTCGCCATAATCTTATACTACTTCCTGTCAAACTTATACCTGACTTAGCGAGGTATATATCTGTACCTCGATAAATTTTGAGAAATTGTTTCAAATATCTTACTTTAAACTCGTGTAAATAAAAAATATATTGCTCATCCTTAAAAGATTTATTAAGCTTATTGAAATTTACTACTGCTTTAATTCAATCAATATTTTTCGGTAGCAAGCCTAAATAATTCTAACTTTATGCTTTAAAAAAATTAAAGGGTCCGTGTAAATCTCAACGTGACATGTAATGTATATTCCTTAATATGTGTTCTTCGCAAAAATTCTGTGTTAAATGTTAAAAATTACATTTTAAACTTAATTCGTTCTGTAATTTTTTTTCGTTAATCAACTAATTTCCGTTATTTACAAACTCATTCTACGATTTTCCAAGTGAAGCCTGAGTAACGAATTTGGAAACATTGGGTTATAAATTGAGAACGCAAGAGCGCATAAAGGAAAAAAAAATACAATTTTGACTTGACTATTGTCTTCTAGGTATAACTGGTAAAGAATTGAAGACAGTTTACAAAATTCACTAAAAAGTATCACTGTGACTAGTTTGAATTTTTCGTGATGAAATAAAGCTGTTCAGAATAACAAAATAAGTGTAAATATTCGTCTAATTTAGTGAAATATACTGACGAATATTTTTACAATGAATTCAAGTTGACAAAACTAATCTTTACAGGAGGAAGAACCAAATTTGAAAGGAGATTCCAACTGGAATGTGCGTTAGATATATATAAAGACATACCAAGACAATGAAGAATAAATTCAGTCAGCTGTGAGGTGGAAGGGAAGAGCATAGAGGGAGATAAGGGCGATGTAAGGATATGGGAGTGGGACATTATGTAAACCTTGTTCTCCAGATTTATATGACGCTGGCGGTACTCTCGCACCCTCATCCCCAACCCTCTACAGGAGCGGGTCCTTGCCATTTCTCCAATGGGAGGAAGCAATGCACGAATCAGACACGCAATTTATCCCAGGACTCACTACCGATGCGTTAACTTCCTTGGTAGCTGAATCAATAATCATTTACGATACAACAAAGAAGCTTAGCTCGGGTACCTTTTAAGAAATAATGAAAATGAAATATAAAAAATTATTTAACTTGACAAATATAGCATTGGCATTATATATCAATATACAATGATAAATAAATGCCATTAATCTAACGATAACTTAATGTGTTTGTATATACTCACACACATTTCTGAATGAAAAAAAGTATGTATTTATGAATGAATTAACTATTATTTATTATATTATTTTATAGCATTTCGAAATGATTGGCGATAACGACCGCCATGGTTGGCAAGCAAAAAAAATAAAACAAATAATTAAAAACTCATCATTCGTTCGGGCTTGGCAATCCTGTTTCTGCGGGTTCAGATACCTCCCAGGGCAAGCTTTTGTAGATAAATAAAAGTTCATTCTAAGCCATGAATATTTAGAATAGAATGGTAACCAGTAGGTCGCCCCTTCGTCCAAGAGTGGTTTAAAGGGAGGCTAACACATGTTAAACACTTTAAAAAAACTTTAGGGTGCCAACTAAGCCAAAGAAAACCCCAAAACTCCAATCCAGGACAGTTTCTAATGAAGGCGAATATATANTGTTGTTTTAAAAGTAGATAAGTAAGTCTATACAAGAATATATAAATTTAGTTACTACTTCAATTCTCATATTATTTTAACCATTAAGTATTTTATTCTTTGCTTATTATAAGATGGATAGATTTATTATAATTAAATTATAAAATATGAAAGTTATCTTTAACTGTAATTATAATGACTTATAATATAAAGTGACTATTATGCACATCTAACTAAGATCATACAGATGTAGAGTGTATGTTACATTAGTTGGTTTATTTATAGATGTGCATATGTACTAGGATGAGGTGTAACAAGTACTATTTTATTCTTTGTAAGTCAATTGATATTAATTCCCAACAACATACCTAACAATTTGTACTTGACAATAAGCCTAACAATACTTAACAATTTATACCTCACAATACCATTCAATATACCTAACAATACCTAAAAAATTTACCCAACAATATACTAAATAATTATAACTAACAATACAATATTGAAGAAACAATACTTAATTCTAAAAATGTATTTAAAAAAACAACAACAATATATCAACTATCAACATTTTCTCACATATAGCACTTAGAGAAAGATTAACTGTGAAAGCTTACTGTGACGTGAAGTAGTGACTCGATACTAGTATGCATCAGACCCGCAGGGGGTCTCATGTGGGACGATTGTACTTGTGATTTCTCTGTGATGAGTCGTCATTAGCGTTTGATAAACACTCCATTGTTCTTCGACAGGCCTGAAATTGGCAATTTCCACAGCTTCTTCTACGCCTCAAGTACTTCACTTAAAGATTATCTGCAGTATCACTTAGTATCTCTTGCAACATTGCATTGCACTACTTTAGTGTTTCTAATATTTCTTTATATTACCATTACATTAAATAATTAAAGTTAGAAGATCCAAGAATTTTTTTATTTCCTCAATAATTACCATTGTAAACAGGAAAATCAACGATAAGAAGACATTTAAATTCTACTCCGAGGATCGAAGCCGAATATGAGAAAGATTAGAGAAAGGGTTTACAACCCTAAGTTCTAGCTGCTGAAATATTCATATTTCGCGTCTCACAACTCTAAAATGACAAATATTTGTATCATAGCAATTAGGTTAGTATTTATGAAAATCAATTCACTCAAAATAAAGGTTTCTAGACGGGAATATTAATATTATGCATGATTCCTTTCTGTCAACCGATAAAATTTAGCTATTAGGTTAAAGCTACGTTAACTTGAAACACATAATGCTGTTAGACATCTTTTAACGATTTAAGTTTACTGTCCAATCTTTTCCTAAATTAAACGTAACAATGACACATAATGTTAAAGTACTCACTTAAAAAAATATGTGTAAATGAGAAATTAGGCGTGGGGGATTACTAGAAATACTCCATTGGTTTAAATTGTCTCTCCTCGTCACTCCTATTCCCTGAAGAAGGCCTGAAATTTAAACCGAAACGTTCGCAATAATAAAAGCTTCATTGGTTTACATTTTTTTTTTTTTTTTTTTTATATCTTCACAATAATTTTTATTTAAATTTTTTTAAATACAACCTAACTATACGAACTCGTACGTAACATCTGATTTTCCGAAAATACTTTAAACTATTCAAGAACATATGAGGAATAGCAATACATGTTATCGAATTTTCATTAATCTTAAATAGAGTACAGAATATTTAAATAAATGCACAGTGATCCATAAAGTGAATTATTTTTTAAAAATAACTCTTAAAAATGTTTTTATTAAATTATTAGAAATAAATAATCAAAGATAGAAAAAAAGTCTTTCTTGAGATAGTTTTTTAACAAGTACGTTGAAAAATTTTGTTCATTAACAACATTTTCTAAAGTTGTGCAGGTAAAGAGTGGTTAATTTGCCAAAAGAGAAAAATTTAATCTTGTTTCTAGCACACAGCATTTTTAGGGGACTCATTTGTGCTATTCTATTGTAAAACGCTTAAACCCTTGAAAAAAAAAACTGATAATTGGTCTTTCTTTTCATGCAAAACTTCTTCGATGTTACCAGTATAAAAAAAATACTCCTCAGAAACTGCTACATAAATATGTGTTATGAGGATAAGGACTATTTAATGATGGAATAACAAAATAAACAATCGGAAACAAAAATATTTCTGTAAGTTCTTTTTTTACATCGTACATTTTCACCAAGCATCGGTCATAGCGGTAGATCTATGAACTCTACCGGAATATTCAGATGTGTTAGAAGCATGTGGCAACCCGCTCTAGAAGGCATACCTGAGAAAATTCTGGTAAACCATTGAGATCGTAATTTACATAACTCCACAGTGTTTAGACACGGGACATGAAAATTAATAATATTCTTTTCGCCGTGATTTCAAATCGAATGATTAAATTATTTTCAAACCTTTTATAGTTTACTTTGTATTAATATCTTTCTATCAGATTTTATTAGCATATTTTAATACATTAAACTTTTCTAGACGCATTCAAGAATAATTAGGCGGCTCTTCAAGTGTCCCTGCTTGAACGCAATTGTGTAAAAGTAAAAATTTAAAAAAAATTTAAATGGCTTCTCGGCTATCAGAGATGAAATAGCCTATTTAAAAATAGTAACTTACGTTAAACTTCAGATAATAATAATCTAAAAAAAGAACGATTTTTTTATAAAACCCGTAGAATACACAGGAGGGTTGCTGCAGGTTCAAAACGTAAGAGAAACATTTCAGACAAGATAGGCCTAGGATTGTCAAGATCGCTAGATCTCCGCAGACGGGCCGTGGACCATTATAATGATAACGTCCTTTCATCATGATGTGTTCATTCTTCAAACAGTCCAGTATATTCCTATCACAGAATGTCAAGTTCTTTATCAAGCAGCTATCCTGAGGATTAAGTCACTATGACTGAAATTTTATGAGTTTAAAATGTTTTTGTTACAATTATTACTGAACAATTAAATAGTTCTTTATGTACTCCGATGGATATTTATGACTTAACATAATATATACTTTTAATTTTATAATAATAAAACGATTTATATAATAAACTTCTTATCTGTGAGGTTAAACTATATCGGCAAATAAAATATAGTTTTAAGGGTGTATAGAATAGGTTTGTTGGATTTTTAAAAAACTTCCAAATTTCTAAAACTTCTGTAAGCTTCCTAGCATTTCCTTATACATTTTTTCTAGCATATTTTAGCTTATTACTATCATATAGATCTATGTTTTTAAAACTATGTGATAGAATGAACGATGTCCGAGGCTTCCGGCAAAAAACGAAAGGAAAGTGACGCCTCAAGACAATTGCCTGACGCGGTACTTACAGATCTTCCCTCATTTCCCAACCCACGAATAAATGTTCAAATATCATATCCTTTAAATTCTTCTTCGCCTGAATGTGAATAAGTAAAGCAATTCTTAAGAACTGAAATGTGGATCTTAATGGGATGGTATCCTTTTAAGAGAGGTCAACATCATAGTGGATGTAAAGAGCACCCTTATTCTGCAGAATCCTTTGTTTTTATATTTATATAAGTGTCAAAGATTAATACTTGTAAAGGTAAATGTAGAGGTTGATATAAGCTTACATAAGATTGAAAACAGTTTATTTCTGATATTTAAAATAATATAAAACTCAACTAACTCAATCTACTACAAATAATACATTCCATACAATTTTTTTCTCTGGTCTTTATTTTACACAAGCCTTTCAGAGAAAAAAGTCTTATCTGGGACTGCCAATCGGAAAAACAAGGGTTTTTTGTTTGTATTTCCCAGTGGCCGAGGCAATCCATTCTTATCCTCCCTGAAGCATCTCTCAAAGCCACTCAACAAAAAAGAGCTACAATCTTTATTGGTGTGTAATTCTTAGTTTATCTAAGTTGTATAGACGACGTCAATATCCTACCTTAGTTAAGTACCTCATATGAAAGTTGCTAAATTAAAAAGTTAAAAAAAAAGTTATAAATATGGATTTTTATTCTCTTTTTAGTACATACATTTTTGTTTCGCAATAACTCGGGGGAGAAGAGACATCCCCAAACCACCTAAAGAAATATCTTGAGGACGGATTTTTGCCCATATTTTTAGGGTGAAAAAATGAAAGAAAACTCCCATTAAGTTGAAAAGCCTGGGTGTATTCACATCATGAAATGGATTAGTTTCAATGCTGTCTATTCTCTTGTTTATTCTACTTAGTCATATAATAGAAAATTACTTTTTACAGAAAATATAACGTAACATTTTTTCATAACACTCATAGCAAATGCATATATTTTGTCAATATTTTATTCTTCCTCCCCTCCTCCCCCTTTCCATTACAATAACTTAAAACACCATCGAGCTCACGGGATTTCATGTCAGTTCAAATGCATACTTTAGTTTCAATATCTAAAATTTTCAGAAATACCCTTAAGTCCCTTATATTCCTTTTCGTTGTATGATACATAATACATTTTTTTTTTTTTTTGAGTCGATAAAATTCGCTAATATTTATTTTGGCTTATGTTTACAATAACAAATACTATAAAAAAAAAGTGCATTTAACTAGTAAAAAGGTAAAGTTTATGTCGTGGACAATTAGAGTGACAATAAATAATAATACAATATTTTTGGAACAATTAACTTGATTCTTCAAAAGTTATATCACTTCATCATAAATAGCAACGAAAATCCCTATCGTGAATGTTTAATTTAGGATCACTAGTTCTATGCGTGAGACTTCAGGAAACATATTTTTTCACGATTTCAGCGTTTTTGCCATTAAAATTGGTTCCCTAATCAAGTAAAAAAAATTATACTAGCGTGTTCCATTCTTGAGGAAAATATTGTCAATCACAGATATTTCTTATGGTAAATAAATTAAATAACAAGAATAAAAGTTTATGTATATAAAATTCTAAATTATTTCTGTAAATAAAAACGTATAAAAATATATAGAAATCCGAATTAATACGGTAAAATTTATTAATTTATTATCCTTAAGAGTTTACTACAGTAAAAATTTAGATTTACTGTCATTGAAAAGGGAATATACTCTATATAAAGAACTCGACTGCCTTTCATCTAAACAATACTCTTATTTTTTCAACGTTTTGGACATATAGATTTCTTTAAGTCTTGAATATTATTCATTCAATATATCCTCATACAATTTTTCTGAATGAAAACAATTTTCTATCATCACAAATCCTGATTTTATCCTATATATATATATATAGGAAGTATTAATATTATCTAACTATTTTTTTCTTTTAAGAGCACTTAGCTTCATTATTCTTCTTNGGGGGGGGGTGAGGGGAATGTACAGATTGACTTTAGGTTGAAAAGAAAATTCTAAATAAATCAATTCTCCATATTTACCGTTATGAATGATCTTAAGGGGATATCCCGTATGGTTTTTTAATAGTTTAGGTAAAAATATATTTAGGTTCGGAATGAATAATAAAGTCATTATTCTTCTTTAAATAATTAACAAGTGTCTCGCCTTCCATGAATTATCTAAGCTACTGACGCTGGTTCCTCACTATATGGGAATTATGATAATAATGAAACTATTTTTTTCTTTTAAGAGCACTTAGCTTCATTATTCTTCTTTAAATAAGAAACAAGTGTCTCGCCTTCCATGAATTATCTAAGCTACTGACGCTGGTTCCTCACTATATGGGAATTATGATAATAATGATGACTATAAACCTAATTAAGAGACAGAAAAGTTAAAAACGCTAATAAACCAAAAAGAAAGAGTTCCATTAGAAATTAATTAATTAATTAATAATAAAAATGCGTAAAATTAAATTTTTAATATTAAAAATTGAGTATAATTGAATACTCGATTGAAAATGTTCTATTGTCCCTATGAACATAATCAATTTATAATAAAACTTAAAGATTATTGTATACTATGTTATAGTAGGTTGAAAGTGGTTATTAAAAAAATGTATTAATGTATAAAGCAGCAATATTTTAATTTATAGGGGATTACCTCAAAGTCACAAATTATTAGAAATGTTATATATTTAGAGAAGGGGATTGCTACTATTATTCATGAAGGAACCAGAGTACGCTCTATTCAATTTTGTTATTCAATAACTGTGATGCCACAAAATTCGCTATGTTTACGTAGCTCGGATGTGTGCGAGCGTTTTTCACTTGGGAGGACAAGGTTCATGAATAGTGGAAGTGGCATGTTAATGGTTTTGGCAGCCTTCCACCAATCGCTTTCGTAAATATTTACATTTTATATAAAATATACGCTTTTTGCGTTTTTATGAAGACTGAAATGGGTTTCAAACGGCGAATGTGCCATCTTTATTCACATCATAACTTTAAATAATGAAAATTTTTATGCTTTTATTTAATACTTTTGAAGGAACGTTAGATTATCTATAGACGAAAACCGCGAACAGCTAGGTTAATAAAATAAATCTTAACTACTACATTATTGTACGTACATGTATCCATTTATAGAAAAGAACAAGTTTTAGGAAATATTACGTCATTTTACAATTTTACAGATCTTCAAGGTTCCTACAATGGAGAAGCTAAAAATATAGTCTGTTTCTTTGTTTAAGTGTGTCTGTTTGAGCGTATGCACCCATGGCACTCAAGCATGCACCCTTGGATGAGTTCAGGGCTGAAATTTACCAAGAAGAAAAAAGATTTAGAGGAGGGAATATTGAAAATTGCAAAATCTTCATTATTATTAATGTTATTTTTAAAAATAAACACAATACGTGTTAAGGATAACAGTAAAGAATGTAATTCTTGAGTTCTGAGCAGGGCTTTTTAAATTTAACCTCAAAGGTCAAATTAGAAATTTATGATTTTTATTGTTACAGTTAAATAAATGAATTCCTCTAAGATCGGATGAGAATTGGGGAGGGGGGGGGATGGTTGAGAAAGGCCAGCATTTCAATCGTAACATCTTTTTTATATTGTTTAAGAAAAATGTTTAATACAGGGGGTTAGAAAATGTTTTCCTATCGAATATATCTGCGTAGGCTGAGGGCCTTCCTCGCTCTACCTTTCCGGCCCGTAGAGAGCCATGCTTTCTCTCTTATTCGCAGCTCTTGCTCTCTCAGTACTGTGCATTCCTGATGGATCGCTGAACTCCATATGGAAGAATTCTTCATGAACTGGAAATAATATATGGCCGATGGCGATTCAGTTTCCAGACTCAATATCCCTCATCGTTTAGGACGATAAAGAAACACTAATATCCTTCTTCTTATTTTATTTCTCTTAGGCAGTTTAAAAAAAACCAATCATAAAATAGAATATATAATATATAATTATGAAAGAAAAAAAATGCTGCATGGTGCAGGTTTATGACGATGTTATTGCATTTTCGAAAATATTCAATTCATTCAGTCTGATTTATAACTAATATTAAATTTGATTATATTTTTTATTGAAGGTGTTTTAAGATAAAAATGAGCAATGAGATCTGTCTCGGCTGATCCTTGTCTAGAACCTTCCTAACCCTCTTGTTTCAGCAGCCCCAGGAACGGGTATGCCAGTTAGAGTGACGAGGGAATATGAACAGTGGTAGCAGTGACATTATGGACACTATTCTACGGGATTATAATTGTAAAAGTACTTCTTTATAAATGTAAAAACCCATTTCTGTGATTCGACAATATTCAAACTTTAGCTATCCGTTATTTTATAAATTATAATTAGGGCATAAGGACAATACTTTCATTTGTCTTTTACGCTAATTATGTTTGATTTTTCGTTAGTTTGATTGTATTTTAGTTATTCATATTTATAAGTTAGTTATAAATTCATATTTATTAAATTGACAGGCGATCCCCTTGTAGTGATTATTTATCTAAGCTGTCGACCGAAACAAATCATATTTTCGTATACCTGCTCTAAAATTGATAATTTTAAAAATAAAGTAACAAAACTTAGTAGGAGAACATGAATAAAATTTACAATCGTAATTTCTTCGTTACTATTAGTACTAAAATTTTTTTAT
>KZ809007.1:122602-138538 GCA_000696205.2 Oncopeltus fasciatus | reverse complement strand
TCAAGGGTGTTGGGACCTCTCAACAAAACAAATGCCTTCATTCATAGTTGTAGTTAGTTTCATAAAAATAATTAAGTAGTCTTCATAAATAATAAATTTGGCTAAATTTTAATTTGACTGAGGCAAATTAAATTTAATTTGAGGTTCAGAAAACACTATAGTTTACGCGCATCGTGAGTTATTTATTTAACTATTTGTATAAGAAAACATTTGTCTTACATTTAAAATTGTACATCGCATTAGTTATTATAATATTTATATTATGCAGATATTTATGAGCAAACCTTTAGCGAAATAATAATGGTATTTAAAGAATTTTTATTTTCAATAAAATTTAGTTTTGTTAGACCAAATATAATTTTTACCGATAAATTAATTAATAATATTTTTTGCTGCTGAGTGTCATTTCTATCCTCTTGATAGCTCTAGGATATTGTGTTATATATTATTTAAATTTTAAGCATATTTGTCATGTTTTTATGAAATTTTTTTTTCTTTTTTCAAGTATGGAGATAAGATTAACAAAATTAATATGCATAGTGTAAATAGTAAAAAAACAAACGTTTTGTTTATTGGGGATTTACGGCGCTCAAATTCTGAGGTTATCGGCGCAAAAAAAAAAACAACAAAAAAAAACTTTATGTAAATATAGATAATTATGATTGGAAAAAGTACAATAATTTTTAAACAAATTACAAAGAATCATAAAAAATTTAAGACCAATAATAGTTTTAATTTTCCTGAACAATTAGTAATTGATAGTTTTAATAATAGTTAAACCAGCATGTTTCAAGTTAAAAAGTAAGCATCTATTGCGTAAAATTCAAATGCTGTCACTTTTTGTATTTAGTGTTATTCCAGATGCATTAAATTCTCTAGTATTGTGTATATTAAAAATATACGTCGGTTATTCCTCTCCAGCACAATGCAATCTTATGAGTTATTCAATAAACTCGTGAAAATTTTAATTTATTAAACTAATTCACTGTAAATTAAGAAATGTGCTTATACATCCTTATTAGATTGTCATTATATATTATATATGTGGATAAAATAATGTACGCCACAATATTACCCATTTATTCATCCTATATTTATGAATTGCATAATATAAGTTAAAATAATTAGTTTCCGATTTATACTCACATTACAGTGAATATTTAGTCATTCTACATGTATATAATTTTATATTTTCTAATACAGGACTATATCTAAAAATTTTGATATTTATTGAAGGTTTGAGTTCATATTATGCCCGAACAACTTCAATGCATCACAAACCAACAGGTGCGAATTATTATATTAAATTATAAATACCTTCATATTTGGTGATCTAATTCCTTACAGTAGGTGATATATTGCTATAGTGCTTACACTTATACACGAATTACCAAACAGTTGCAGAAATTATTGAATGCATAGAGCTCAGATAACAGCTATCAAAATAAATTGATTTGCTTTCCAGTCGAATTCCGACTGTATATTTACTTGAAGCTATAAATACGACCTTTTACAATATTTAAAGAAAATGTATTCTTATTGGTTAGTAGAATATTTTAAAAAAATTCAATTTTAACTATCACTTTTTTTTTTTAAAGGAATGGCTTGTAATAAAATAGCAATAATAATAATTTCATCAAATGACATATAATGTTACAAATTACACCATATTATGTGTTTTTTTTTTGCTTAGTTCTGATAATGTGAGAATAGCTGCCAGATTATTTTTAGTAGCAGTTAAGTGGCACGGAATTAGTATGTCCGGATTTACCCGTCACCTGGTCTCTTTCTGAGCTCCCAAGGAGGAAAAGCAAGGGTATAAGGGTGGTCTTAGACTTGTTTAGTGACACCTGTCACTGCAACTCTCTTTTACACACACACACACTCTTTCTTTCTCTCTCTCTCTCTCTCTCTGCTCATGTATATACTGTATCACTCTCTCTCTTTCTTTGCATGGCTCTCATGTCATTGCCAAGTGAAAGGGACGAGTGATTTATCTCTCGTGGTTATTTACATAAGTAAATAGTCTGGTTATCTTTATATTATAGCCTAAACCAGTCTAAAATAATTGATTGAAAACAGATTAGAAACTCCTAATCTAACACATTATACAAACATATATACACAAAAACCACACTCTCACAAATGAAGTGGCTACCCGCATTAAAATAGCTGACTCTCTATTTAATGTACACTAAAGTAAAATCTCAACTATGAATCTAGTCTGATTTTATAGGAAATGGAAAGTTATGAATATTCCTATCTATCAAGTAAGACCAAAAGATCGAAACTTGTCGTGAGAGAAATAAAAAATATCAAGGAACATATTTGATAATATATAAAATTATATAAATATATTACCAATCATTTTTTAAGCTCCACCAAATGGCGTCATTGTATCAACGCGAAATATTCCCCCTCTGATTATGAGAGTATTTTCTAAAAGTTTCTATTATGTTAATGTTTATGGATAAATGATAAAGCTTGGTAGTTTCCTAAATATTATTTTTTTGTGGTATATAATCCCACGTAAACTTTAACAATTTTTAGTGCATGGGAACAGAATANCTGCGCCTTCACAGTACTTGCTGTACGCCGGCCAATACCACTCCACTTTGAATAAGTCCATAAGAATACTAAAAATGTTATTATCAATTTTTAGTGCAAGGGAACATAATAAAAAATCTTACTGTCCCAGCCAGGACAAAATTTACGTAGGATTAAATACCACAAAAGAATAATATTTATAAAATTAAAATTTAAAAGTAAATAACGAGAGTCATTTAAACAGCTTGACAATGTCAGCTCCTCCGAGCATAAGACGATACATTCGTCTGCCTCGGAGGTTGGTCTCTCGACACTAGTGCGGGGAATTTAATGACTTGTCAGACTGGTCCCGGTAGCATAATTGGTAAATGCTCCGGCCCGGATAGCAGGAGATCCAGGTTCGAGTCCTGGCTGGGACAGTTAGATTTTTATTCTGTTCCCATGCACTAAAAATTGTTAATAAGAATAATGTTATTTTGTATTATTTTCGGAAATTTAAAATATAAAGTTATGAGAGAGTGGTATCTTTTGTATTTTGTAGGTTAGATAAAACATTTAATTTTATATGAAACTGAACTAAAAGTAGGTAAGAACCGAGTAATTTATTAAAGGAATGTTACTCTGAAGATTGTTTTAGTTTTCAAAAATACATTTTGCAATTTATATGGTTATACTTATTTACTTTTGAGGAAAATTATATTAAAACAAAGCTTACACTGAAGTTTGTAAACAGAAACCTGGAGTATTCGGAACTTCAGAGAGATCAAAGGCTGTTCGGCACTAACTAGGTTTTCTGTGACATTTTCAAAGGAAAAGTTTATTATCGGGTTATTTTATTCAAATTCTATGATTACCTCAAGTAACTATTCTCAAAATACATTTTCCATTCATGTGTATTAAAAATAAACAAATTTTATGATTCCTTAATATAATTAGGTAATAAATTGATAATATAATTTTTCAATATTAAATTATCCTACAACATTTCACTGATGTTAATGTTTCGGGAAGTGGATAGATACTCGTATTCTTGCCTCTTGTACTGATGCTTCCAAATATTATATTTTCAGTAAGCTACTGGTTCAATGTTTTACTTTTCAAAGTAAAATTAATGGATGGCAATTGGGTTAGTAAATTTGAATTAATCATGTTCTTTTTTAATTGGAATTTTCTGAAAATTAGTTATTGTATAAATATTTGTTTCTGTATTGGCTGTATTGTTTTTTTAGTAAATGGACGCAAGTCAGGCGAATATAAATAATTCACAAGTCTTGCTACCAGTGCCAGCCTGTATGCCAAGTATCACTCAACAATCTTGACAGGCTTCTGTGTCTACAAAGTGAGCAGATGTTAATGTTACCTATTCTTGCTCATGGTCTTTTCAATATATATATATATATATATATATATATATATATATATATATATATATATATATATATATGACTCATATATTTTGATAAGGCCAATAATTCAATGAGACCATGATTTGTTTTATTGTACGACAAATATACTGATGGTATTTATTTATTTTTAGATATTCGTTATCCTATTTTACATCTTTTCTAAAAGTTATGTGAGATGTATACTACGAGTCGGAAAGGTGGGGACCGTCTCCTTGAATGAGTAAATGATGTGTAATAAGGGGTCATTTCAATGATTACGGCAAGATGGCTGTCGGCTTTTCAAGGCCTGCTACTTTATAATTCCTGTTCCTTGTGTCCTTTGCTAATTATCTGATATACAGCACAGCGTCAAGTGCGCCGTAACCAATCTCAAGTTACCTAATTTCTCGAGCATGCTGCTTGCATTGGAAATTGCTCTTCCAATTATTTATTTAACTGAACCTTTAAATAAACAACCACCGGGGAAAGCAATAACATTTGGGCAAATCAGCTATTTATTTACTTAACACAATATACATCATGGGACCTTCTATATTATAATTGTTCTTATCTCAACATTTAAACTTACAAACATTATACCCAAATTCTTAATTATTTAAAATTTCACTAATCTGCCGAACTGAATGTAAATTTTCTTGATCACTATGTTTTTTATTTACCAATATTTACTTTATTAAGCACACAAGCTTTCCTTTTAATCGCAATAATTTATTGACATCAATCAAACCTACAGTTCATTCTCGATAACAACTTTAAGTAACCTGGCTACAGACTGCTTAATATCATTCAGAAGCAGACTACTTATTAGTTTTTTATGTGTCTGTTTCCAATAAAATAACATTGAAGGCTCAATACAAAATTTGGTTTAGATATTGTCGCAAATAGAGCTCTATAGTACTTTAAGAAATGAATTATATTTATATATCAAACTTAATTTCTTTAAGTAAATGTAGAGTTTTTGACCCTAGAGATTGTTTTGGGTTCAGTCAAGGTTGATTCAAAAATACAATTTATAAATTATTTATTTTTTAAATTGTATTTTTGGGATGAACCTTGGTCAAATACCAAGAAAGTAATATCTATTAGTAAATAATATATTATCATGTTAACTTAATATAATAATAGAAATAATGTATTTCTGTCAGCTATTGTCTTCCTCTACAAATCGATAAATACTACAAGTGGCTAGCATCGTGAAACGCCTGAAATCTAGAGTGAAGACATTCCCTCTGACTTGTCGGTTATATACATAAACTTTTGTCGGATATATGAATACATTATATATCTGCCTGTACATTCCTGAGTTCTTATATGTCCACAAACTAGCGTGTTGCTCTTGCTTTTGTTAAGAATATAGCATTCCATGCTGAGTGAAGGACTTATGGTGCACAGCCTGTTCTCATGCAAACTGCCATGTCGACTATAAATGAGACTCAGATAGTCCTTATAACGTGCTAGTGATTCCTACTTTGATTATGAAAACCTTTATGCTATTTTAGCACTATACGGTCTGAATTACAGCGAACAGTTTTCTGTCATTTAATAATGTATAAACAATATTATAGTCTGAGCAAGGCCAATTTTTGACCAAACATTATTTCTCTTGTGAGAGTTCTTTAGCGTTATTTTTATTCATACATAAACAACCAAAAGAAAAAAAAATATTGAAATTATTATATATTGATATATTAATAGGAGGCTGTGTTAAAAAATATCCTTATAAGTTAAATCATCATTTGTGACAAAATATTCGATAGGCCGGATGTCAAAGTATATTTAAATTTTCTTAGTGTAAGAAGTGAAATTTATATTAAAGATAATCATTATTAACATAAATAACCTGACTATGACCAAGAGTTATATTATCATTAAGTAAGGCTATTGCTATTGGTGCAATTCTCAACAAATTTGGGATGAAAGGTGAATAAATTTTACACTCCGTTTTGTTTCATGCCAATTATAACTGCCTCAGTTTTTATCTGGTTCTCTTTGATATAATAAAAAAAATATAAATCGCACCCTTAAAAGCAAGGCTGTTTTTATAAGAGCTCATATTTCAGCCATATAACTTACCTTTCGAACTAAAATAACTGACTAAATTAATTTCTATACTGTTTCAAAAATACCGATGGGGTCGCTGTTTGTATTTTTTTAAATTGAAGGCAAAATACCATGTTTCTTAACCCAAGTATGTAAGGAATACTTTTACATATTATAGATTTAATTAATTCGGTATGTTATAACGATTATTCAACACAATATTAATTGAAATATCCACGAAAATATGAAATGGCGGATATGCTATTTTTGTAATGGACGAAGGGTTGACTGCGGTCAGTTAAGTAATTTATAACGCATTTGATCTAAGAGCAATCCCCTGCAAAAATAACAAGCATCCTTGCGTAGCTCTGGTCCAGCAACGATTATAGGGGTGAGTTTTAAATAAGGTGCCGTGGTTTATTTAATGATTATGGTGATGTAATAATAATTCAATATCTGTCGTGTCAAGTACGTCATTCTGATGAAAGAAAGATTCTCATTTCTAATAGGTTACTTATGTAAGTAGCAATGAGATTCCAAGCAATATTCAATAGTTGTTTGTGCCTGTATTTAAGTATTCCCTAACTCATTATACTCTCTGCGGTAAGGTGACGAATGGAAGCCCTCTCGCCTGCCCCATGTAAAGTTCGTACCTTGCAGACGCTTCCCTGCCTTTGAAGGAGAGACTCAGGATCATGATCACCCACCCATTCACATCTCAAAGGGAAGTGTTAAATTGAGGGGAAATCTGCGAAGGAGTGTGAAGCAAAACGATGAAAGTCTTCAAGGTACATTAACGAATCCCAGACTTCGTCTGAACAGTATCCTATAAACCGCTAAAGTCTTAGCTATCAGTCATCTGAAAATGCAATTTTTTCCCTGAATGGAGTGAATAATTTGTTGATAATCTTAGAAAAGTGTTAGTGCGAGTTGAAGGTGCATTTGATCCTTTCTTTATTTGCTTAAAAAGATAATTACATTCATATAAATATTTAAAAATTTAACAAACATCTCGTTAGTTTATTATCAGAAGGGCATAGATCTATTATTGCAAAATGTCTTCTCTTAATTAATATACACTACAATTTGTAATAAGGTCACAATTTATTTTTTAGTCTAAAGAAGTGATTATTTTATACATTTAATTAAATTCCAATCCAAATTGGCTAATTATTTGATTAAGAAAGTGTTTACAAAAACAATGACTTTTATGTGAGTTTACCTGATGTGAAGTTTAATTGAGTTGTTTGATTTACTAATCACACCAGTTTTAAGATAATTGGACTAACACGATCTCATGTAAGCAAGCTGACATGTTTAAGGGTTTGGTGTAAGTATTTCCAATTTAATGTAATTTATAAATCAAACTTTTGGTATTTTGTCCCTCCATCGCCCTGAAGAATGTCTAAAATGGAGGCCAAAATGTTGGTAATAACAAAAACTTTTTTAATAATGGTATTAATTGTGGTATGTAATCCCACGTTAAATTTTATAGAATAAATGCAAAGCGAGCCAGAAAAAAAATCTTTCTACCTCAGCCGGTAAAATAAGATAATTTTTTCTGGCTCCCTTTGCATTTCATGTATAAAATTCAACGTGGGATTACATATTACAATTAATATTATTATTTAAAAAAGAAAAATCGGAAAAAAGGAGAGTCCAACAAATAGCCGACAACTCCTTCGAGCATAAGACGATATATTCGTCTTACTTGGGGGTTTAGACTCCCAGTAGAGTACGGACAGTTGGAGAGATTATCTAACCTGCCTCAGTGCAGTGGTAGGCCACGGAAAGCTTGCCCGGAAAGCAAGAGATCCGGGTACGTTTCCTTGCTGAGGACCTAAGAATTTTTTCTGGCTCCCTTGGCATTTCTTATATGAAAACTTTTTTTGGTTTTTAACGTTCAACGGTCAACCAACTCTCTCCCAAAACAATCTTTTATAGTTAGTTTGCAGCAGAACATTACTTAAATAATCTAATACTAAATCGCATACGATGATTTATCATATAACTAATTATTCACGCTCTCTGCAACAGGTAACGTATTGCCTTAAAGATTTAATGTACGACCTATCGCCTCGGGTATGTTTTGCACATTGCCCGGTATCAATATCCGTTAAATCTGCGCCACCAGTCTTCATAATTTCTTTAAAAGATATAATAGTTCATAGTCTTATTGAAAGTAGTAGTAGTAGTAGATCATTGGAGGGCAATTGACTTCTAGGTTATTATGCTCTATAAATTCTTATTGTTAGTCTATAACTAATTTATATTGGTTTTGCTGGTAAATAAGTTTTAACTCAGGGCACTAAGATTTCTTAGAACAATTTTTATTTTACCATATTTTACTCTGAGCTCATTATAGGCCAAATACCCCATTCCCAAAGCTAAGGCACTCTGTAATCATTGCGTTTGCGCAGAACGGCTTGAATTTACTAGAGAGCCAGAGCCGGGGCATTACTGGAGAGTTTCTCCAGAGCGTTCAGTGTATCAAGCCATGAAGAGAGGGCATTTGGCTATGAAACTGCTCAGCGTTTCAGTTTTGGCAATTCAATTTGCGGGAATTGGTTTTGTAGTATTTCTAGTTTAGTCGCGACCTGTGTTCAACCCCTAGGGGTTGTTCTCGGGAATTATTTATGATAATGGGAGAGTTAGTGATTTATTTATGCAGTGACCGGATACTGAGGGTCTTGAATTGATGTTCCCCTGGAACTAAGTGACTCGCCTAATATTCCTCCCCCAAGAGTGTCCTCAGCACATCTCATCTTCCCCTCACTTGCTTTATACAGGAGAAGGATTCTCTTTCACAAATTGTGATTTTGATGCTTTATATAATGGAATTATAAGTTTTTTTAATTTAAAAATGTTATGCAATTATAATGGAATTTTTTATTATTATTATTAGAAAAACGTTTGATGGACCGCAAAATTTCAAGAATATTTCTTATTGAAATCTTTATATTATTGACAATAGGTTTTCTGAAGTCTATATCATATTAAATATTTGCTAATAATTGAGCAAGATGTATTTTAATTTTTTTTAAATTTTAAGTACGCATGAAAAAAAAAATTTACAATAATATGAGCGTTTAATTAATGACGGCTATGTGTACGATCCAATAAAGTCACTATATTGAATAAAGTTTAAAGAGATGGGAAATTAAAGAAAATATTTTGTTGCTAAGTATAATTTTTTTTAATAGGTAGCTAGGTATAATTGTTGCAAGGGATATGTCGGGTATAATGTGGTTAGATATATGTTGCTAAGTATTGCTAGGTATAATTGTTGCAAGGGATATGTCGGGTATAATGTGGTTAGATATATGTTGCTAGGTATTGCTAGGTATAACGATAAAGAAAGGTATTGGACGAGGAAATGACAAAGAAAAATAATTTTACCTGCAATTTTTTTCTATTTTAGTGTTTTATAAATTAATGATTAAGATGTACATTTTATGGCTTTTGTAAAAATAATACTAATGCTAAATTAAGTTCGTATGTAAAAATATATTGGGTAGCTCATAAAATATTTTACTTTATTATTTACCCTTCTCTTAACATTTAAAATAATAGGATAACAATATCCTAGTTATTTGTACAAATGTACTCTAATGAGTGTGTTAGAATGGAGCTCTGTGAAAGAATAGACAATTTTCCTGCGACCGCAAAGAACCTCTTAAAAGGAACACTTTATCTGGTGTCCTTCCTCAGACTAGACCAGCCCTATTCTTTAGTTCGTAGGCTCACACTTAGCCCTTAGGAATAGCATGCAGATCCCTTCGGTGTACCGCTCAGTCTGCTACTGGGAAGTAAAGGAAGCCACCCGAAGAATCTGGGTCATTGTTCACCCCGAGGAAGATGAAATGGGCAATAAACTCAATAAAGCCTAATAAGTCTCTTGGGCTGAAGAAATCTTTGCAACTGATTCAGGGTAAGGACAAACTTTTAGGGGTTCTCCGCAAGGCCTTTAAGGGAAATAATGTCCTGAGTTAAGTTCCTGGGCCTGGTCTGAATCGGAAGTAGTGGTAATTTTTAAAACGAGTGAAAAGGAGACCCAATAATCGCTCAACTGTTCTATGAAAAATGTTAAATATATTTAACGTTCATTTCAGGAATGCCATGGATGAAAAGAGTGGAGCACCTATCAGTTAAACAAACACATTTGGTGGGACTGGGAAACTCAATCTTGCTACAAATTTAAGATTTTTTGAACGGCAATCACAAAGCCTGAAGATGTAGCAGGGGTCCTGGCCTCAGATTTCCTTGAGGTTCGTTATAGGCCTCAGAGTTTTCTGTGATGACTGATCGGGAACTGAGCTGTGGAATCGAGGTGACCATGAGCCCAATCGTACTTGTAATGTTTTAACATATATTTTACCATATATTTTTAAATGACGAATGACTGAAGGAAATCTCAAATGCGTAGGTTGATCAAATGCGTTGGACGCTGCACTGAAACCCAGGATAACTCAGCGTCAGTGAACCATGAGAGGGTGAAAAGTATTTTCATTTATGTTATATTTTTCTTTAAAGTATTTTTGATTCTATATTTGAACATAAACTCGTTATTATGAGCTTGATGAACCACTAAGTAATATGTGTCTGATTTTTTTAAGGAATAACAAATAAAATAAATACAATTGTCTAAAAAAATAACTTAAACAGCTGCTATTAAGTGTTCATCAAATAAATGCTCCTCAGTTGAGTAAACCTTACATTTATGAAGTTTGTAATTACTCCTAAATTCTATATTCACAGAAAGGCAGTGCTGACGTCCTGCTGTGAAATGGATCTGTCTATCGGCACAACCAAACCAGAGAGCCTTCAAGTCAGATTTGTAAAAAAATAAAAGTTTCACCTCCAAGAACACCACTAAGAGGAACTAAGACCTCAATCTTTACTACAAGACTTGGATAGTGGGATGTGGAAGAGTAAGCGTTATTATTCCTTACTCAGGAATCCCTTTGAATATACACTTCACGCAATTGCTATCCATGCAGCATCTTGACTGAACCCTTATATTACCTGGAGAACCCTTTTCCTCCCACCTGGAGGGACATTTACTCTAGAAGAGCTCTTTGAACTAGAAAAATAACTGTCTTGCCCAGTTTGCCTTGATAGACTATCGAATTTAAGGATGTATCTGAAGACTGAATAACAAGCCTTATGACAAGTCAAACAAAAACCAGGAACCCGTCCAAGAGACGGGTATATGAACATATCAGGCTTTCGCTTTTTACATTAAAGCGAAAGCCTGATATGTTCATAGAAAAGCTAAAAGGGACCCTTGGAGTAATTAGGTTTACATAATTAATTATAAAACTTCCCTTAACAGCATGTTCAACAAAGACAAAAAAATTCAGGACATGGTTGAGTACATCAGTTAAACAATATAAGCCTTACTTTCAGCCACTAAGGTTCATGGAGGGAGGGATCCCATTCTAAAAGACCATGGCTCAGGACGAGCTTTTACAAAAAATTAAATGATTGTCCTGGGCGGGATTCGAACCCGCAGCGCCAGGACCTGAACGGATCCCGTGCACCACCCTGGCGCCCCTTTTGTAAAGGATCACTCAGTCATTGGCAACCCCAAAGGATAATACATATCAGTCATCTCAAGCTATCGGGTTCTGTGTTAGGCCTTAGCATGTTGCTCCTATATGGAAGTCTCGTTCGATCTTGACTTAACTCGAATGGCTCATTCATCAACAAGTATCCAAACTAAGCTGATGCTGAATAGTATAAAAAATAGAGGATTAATATTAGGAGGTTCGAAATCCAGACAAACACACTGTATATATACATATAAATTTTAGTGACGATAATGTTTTCTGTTTAGGATTGGAGAATATGTTGTAAATATTTCATAAAATTTGTCATGAAAAGAATCTGAATACTTACGTTCCCTTAGAATTCGCCCAAAATTAACAACTCCAATAATGATTTATAACCAAATAGTTTTTACTAATTCAACAAAAAGAGGAAATTCTTATGGTATATAAATTTATTTTTCTTAAAGCTTTAACTTCCTTTTCAACCACATGGGTTCATAGACAGGGGGGCTGTCCTTAAGATGGCTATCTACCATCCCATTCTAAACATCTATGGCTCAAGACAAGCTTGTGTTTCTCGGTGAAAGCTTACCCAGGGCGAGACCCGAACGGATCCCAAAGGTACATACATTAATAATCAGGAGATGACTGAATGAAGGGTTTCATTTAATACCACTCTACATGTTCATAATTAGTGTCAGTGTCAATGAAATGATATCTCGTGAACGCGACTTATTTTAACAAAATAATTGACAGCTCTCATTCCTGCAACATGAGTCTTCTGCTGAGTGGCCCTCATTTATATGCTCAATAAGCCTTTTTCGACTTTTCCAGCTCATTATATAAACTTTATTTATTACATTCTGTTAACAACAACATCTTGTAATTTGATGACATAGAGAGATTAGAATAGAAAAAAATATATAAAAATAAGGCCCTCGAACAAAATACAAAAAGGAATAAAAAGGAGAGTTTTTTTGACCGTAGATATTATTTTTAGATGATTTTAGTTGGGGTTCAGTCAAGGTAGATCCAAAACAATACAAATTTAAATAGGTGTATTTTTGTATTTTTTAAAAGATTATCTGTCAACGTTTCAGCTTACATTGTAAGCCATCTTCAGGGCTGTTTATCATGAAGACGAGAGAGGACGTCCTGTCCCAAGGTTCACATTTCCATGACTGTTGGATCTTCCTTTTGGATCTACCTTGACCGAACCCCAACTAAAATCATCTAATAAAAAGGAACAAATTTGAATTGAACAAGGAACCAGAAAAAAACAAAAAAACTCTCTACCTCAGCCAAGGATCGAAAATGCAAAATACGAACCCCTGCTGAGGTAAAGAGTTTTTTTTTTCTAGCTCCCTGTACGATTCAAATTAATAATGAAATGTGGGATTACATTATCACTATTATCATCGTGATTTAAAAAGGAATACACTTTTACAACATAAGTGAATAGTTTCTTACAGTGATTTTCCTAGAGAATATAGCTATTTTGTGATTTGTAGAATTTAAATTCTATATTAAAATTAATGTGATATTTGTCAAATGCAATGAGGAGGAGGCATAAGTAAATAAGAAATGGATGGAACTAAATCTACTTTTAAAAGCCTAATTCACTGACTCGTGAAAGGAAAATTATACAATTATGTTTATTTATTAAATGCTTATTTGTGACCTAAAATAGGATATAATACAAAACATTGGATAAAAAAAATGCATGACCATCATCATTCGTTCCCAATTGGATATATTGGCCCACTCCAATTGAGCATATAAATAAATCTGCTCAGCAAATTGTGGCATCAAATGACGTAACGCAGAAACTGCTTTTGCAAAGTGAGTTCCTCTGCATATTAGTTTTATGATTATATGACTTTGAGCTTCACAAGCCATGTAATCACTAAACTTATTCATCCGCTTTCACAGAATAACGAATCCTCCCTTTCGTTTTACAGTTGAAAGTGATATGTCAACTTTCATTTAAAAATGCAACAACAAATTGCAGTTTTCAGCCCACAAAGTTAAAATTAACGGTTTAATTTTAATCCTATTCCTTTTGTTCAGTTTTACTGTGTAAATATGTCTTTTATAAAGTGTCTACGGTCGAGCCTTCATTCACAGAAAGCTAGAATTACCTACTTGGTAGTAATGTGAGAAGATATATACTTGACCAGGATAACTATTTCATTTACTATTTATGTCACGATAATGTTATCAATTAGTATATTAAGATCCTATTAACTTATTTTCTTTACCTCTGCGAAGGAAGAGAGTTCCCTGATCCTTCTCACAAGTACTGACGCTAACCTCTGCTTATAAGCTGATCAGGCTTTACTAGTTTAAACAAACTTCCAAACAACGCCCAGAAAAAGCAACAGTTATCACACTCCCTAAAATGGTCGCTTCCGGTCCTTCTACATTTCCCTGATCTCATCGATTCCCCACCACTTCATTGTTCTTCTTTTTCCTTACCTTTTCTTTCCCAGCACCTATTTTCTAATGGCCCTCAAAAAAAAAAAAAAAAAAGAAAAAAAGCTTTCCTTTCCTCTTACCGACTAAGAGCATTTCTCCGCCTAAATTGCAGCCTCTTCTATCTCTTCCTGAATTTTTTATTCCCGATGATTCACCATCTAACCGTTGAAATGGAAACGACTTTCTGAACCAAAAGTGAAAATGAATATTAAAATTTAGAACATTTTATGAACACACTTCTGAAATAATTAAGTTCTTAAACTTTCTTGATTTCAACATACCATAACTCAAAGCTCAGCGCTTAATAAACATCAAAAGAATCATTCATGTTATTCAGTTGATTACTCATTTGACAAAATTTAAATCTCCTACCCCCTTTAAATTTCACCATTTTAATATAACGTCACACTATGCCCTCATATTAATAAACGTCATCAGGATAATACATTTCAACATTTATATTATGCATATGCATATTGACCCACAGTCAGTACAACTCACTAGAACACACAAATATGTTTATGTAAAACTTATAAACAGATACAAGTATAAAATAATCTCACATGAACTAGTCCATTTATACATGTATGTATATATATATATATATACACATCATAAACCTGTACCCATAACCCCTCCAAATAGATTGATGATGTTAAGAGATTAAGAATATTCTTCATGCAATGAAGCCCTGATAGCACCCCATCTGATTACAATGCATTCTAGCCTCTTCATCATCTCCTTCACGGACAAACATTACAAGGAGAAATTACAGTTCAAAAATCTATTTTAGGTTTCCTGGGTTCATATAAGGTGGGATAATGAACATATATATTAAATAAGTGTTCCAATAATAAATTGTGAAATAATAAATTTATATCTGTTTTCCATAAATCCTTTCTTTCTAGCCCAGTTGAGATGATATAGTTATAACGAAGAGAAGCAGGGTGGTAGTTGTAAACGGTTTGCCTGTTAGAAAATCTTTAATTCTCTAACCCTAGGTATCACTCTCGTAGAAATAATGAATCCTGTAAATATAAGGACCATAAGGTACTTTGTCGATCTCATTGGTTCAGCCTTTTCGGAGGATACCGGGAATACGGTGGACAGACATTGAAATTACTAATCGACATTCAGACACACCATGCCATGCAACGCAAAACCGATTACATGTGGGGTTAAGGCTTTAAATTTTTAAGATCGATCAAAATAAATTGTTTTTTATATAGGCGGCTCACATTTAGTCCCACATGTTTATTTCGAGGTAATTTTTAGGTTTTGCAGAATAATCCTCGAAGCTGATAAACTTAGCCGCAGTGAATCGATCTGATCCCTTCGTGACCACACACTGTTTCCATACTATTTAAGCTATGAAGCTAATAAATATTAAAGTGAAGCCAGACCTTTTTTTTATAATTTTTTTTCTCCACAATTCTTGAAGACTTTCATTCCTCTGTGTTGTTGTGAGCAATGTGCCAGTCTACGTGAGTAACTATTACACTTGCTCGCGTGTCCAAGTACCCTGCACGTTATTGTTTCAATGTTAATTAATTTTAATATATTTAAAAATTATTTAGTTTCTCTTTAGCAAATTACGAAGGAATGTAGCTTTTGACGTTACTCTCATGATATTTTTGAAAATACTTGCATTATTTTCTCCGATTATTCATACAAGTTACGAAATATGATTAACACACTTATTTACAGATATACGTGTGTCAACGATCTAAAGGCCATTTTTTTCATACTTCATGTAATAAGACATTTAGCTGTTAAGTGACAAACGAAGAAGTAAGTGAGCAAAATTTTATTTTATGTTTTATTATCATGAGTACCCACTCTTTTCTTCTGACAAAACAAAAATTGAATTATTTAAATTAAATTTCATATAAATTTATATTACATAAAACCAC
>KZ809007.1:100916-122587 GCA_000696205.2 Oncopeltus fasciatus | reverse complement strand
TATTTATTAATTTTTTTTTAAAATATACACGTCTAAGAATATACAATTTTTTTATATATTAGTTACATTAATGAGTTACAATTTCCCCTGAACTGTACAAACATTTCGAAGCAAATTTTAAGTTTATGATAAATCCTCCGTCTTCATCAATAAAATTAATTGTTTCATTTAAATATAGGTATAGACAATCATTTTAAACTTGTATAAATAATGAAAGTGGGCGATCTAATTAAAGACAATTTTTTAATCAATTGAATATTTAGTTTCTCATCTAATAAACTGATTGACTGATTTGCTAATTGACGAAAAATAAAACAAAATTTATTGTTTTATTATGAGTATTAGTACTCTTAATAAATATTTATTCCGTTTAAAAATGAAATTATGTTGCCCTTTAATAATCAAATACAAGGGTTATTCAGCATCTACATTAATTTAGTAAATTATTTAGCCATTTAAAAAATAGCTAATAGATTACATATGTTTCTTAATAATATATTATAATCAGAATCGATTTTCCTGCGCACTTCACTTTTGTTCATATTGTTCATTAGAAGACAAATAACTTAAATATAGGCTTATTTTTTTAAAACAAATCGGAAGTTGTGCTGTGAATTGTTGAAAAGATAAAAAGAAGTATCGGGCGGCGACATGGGGTGGAAACAAAAGAAGGACAGACGAGACCAGGGGTGAAAACACACCCCTATCGCCACCGCAACCTCTTGGGCAAACATTTAGTGGCTGACAGTGAGACCTGTAGTTGGGGTTTTCTAGCTTGACTTATGGCGAGGAAACACTTTCAGATATATTTTTTACAATAAATCCACAGGGAGCCAGAAAAAATATGCATTTCTTGTAAATAATTTAGGGTGGGATTACATACCACAATTAATTTAATATTTAAACTTTTAGGTATATTTTTGGGAGCCCACGCCCACACCCAGCCAGTTACCCTAGCCAGGTTTCCTATCTCTGGTCCTCAACCCTACCACTATACAACACACAAAAATCACTTTATTTATTTAACTTTATATTTAATGCTAGAGAAATTATCCAGGGCCAGGATTTCGGCCAGGATCAGAAAAATAAAACTCCAAAATTGTTGGGTAATCATTTTATAATTGCTGACTTTTGGACCTAACTTGTAAGTCATCATCAGGGCAATAGTGATGTATGGAGAGATCTTGGAGGGAGATTTATTTATTTATACTCCGAAGTCGCATCTCAACTGAACAGTTTAGTTCTACACTCTGAGATGAGACCATAAACCTCACTCAGAGATCTGTCCATACACCTCGTATGTTCACCCTGATGATGAATTACAAGCCAAATTTAAACGTTCGCAATAATAAAATATTTTCTCCTGACTATGACTGAATAAGAAAATAAACATATTGTATATACTAAAATTAAACTCAAAACACACACATTGTTACAGGAATTGATAAACAGACACAATATCTACAAGAATAAAGATCCCTTAACATCATCAATAGTAAACAACTAAAAGTAGCTATACTTCTTAGTGGGTTGATAAGGTTCCATATATATTTGTCTTTGCCAGCTTTTATGTAAACAAAGTGGTTAAAGATTGCAATGGTGTACTAATGAGAGCAATCGATTCTATTCTAATAATAATAGGAGCGGACCCAAACTGAAGTTCAATATTGTAGCACGATAGAATAACAAATATAATTTGTAGGAGTCTCGACAATCACACTGTTTAAGTGATTTACGTATAAGTAATCAAAACCTAAGCTTTCCGAATTTTTTGGGATCTCGTGGATTTATAAATATATATACATATACGGGGGGTAAACGGGTAGGGTAACGGGTAGTAAAAGTCGATTATCAGGATTGGTGAAATCGAATACTTTCAATGAAGCTCTGCCATGCTCTAGTGCCATCCCCACTGCATGGTNATATAAAATTAAAAATATATATAAAGTAATGTAAGAAGGATGCTTCTAGGCCACGCAAATGAAGAAAATGGAGGACACTTTGGATAAAGATAGCAGCGCTCATGGTTTCCCCTCTAACCTCTATGTCTACCTCATCGCTGGTTATGTCATACGACAGAGAAGCGAATTTCCGAGCTTATCACTGGTGACGCCAAACGACAGATATATTTTAGCGAATTTGGTACCTCATCGCTTGTGACGTAATGGGAGCGACCTACCTCCTGGGTGGGAGCAATGAAATTTTTAGGCAAATTTCCTACTTCATGTTGGTGACGTCATAGGAGCGAATTTTCCACAGGTACCTTTGGCCTTTGACCCCTCACTCCCCAGGGATTTTTCTACCTAGTAACCTATGCTACGAGGGGTTTATCTCCCACTTCACTGTTTGATGAATTTCCTAGTAACCTACCCTATACCCATGAGGGGTGCTTATCACCCCTTCAATGTTATCGTGTGTTTATGCTTATCTCTTAACCTTTGACACCCTATAATATTTTATTTCAATTAATTTTATTCCTCCATGGAGGTAATCTCCTCCTCCCTTGTTATTATGTGTTCAAGGATCATCTTATGTCTTTTGACCCTTCACCCCCTAGAGAATTTTTTATATTCTATATTTTCCCTAAACCTATGAGAGGGCTAATCCCCCCTCACATGATATGAGATGTATGTGCTTACAAGTTGACCTTTGACCACAGAACGGTGTGCTGACCACGCATTCTCTATTGTGCTTTAGGTCGTGATCTTAATATGTATTTTCTCCTTGGGCCTATATGGCATGTAACGGGACTGGTAATAATATTCTATTAATTAAAATAAATGATCAAAAAAGCCATATATTATTATGTGTTTTAGGAGTTTAACCCCTTACACCGCAAAGAATTTCCTACCTAGTAACTAACCCTTTACCTGTGAGTGGGTGCTTGTCTCTTGCCTTATTTGAGTTTTAACATTGATATTAAACCCCTTTAATATTTTATGTGAAGTAAATTAGTTAAATATATTAATCCCCCATGGAGATAACCCCTCCCAATACTGTGTTATTATTTGTTTTGGAGGTTGCCACCCTATTCTAAACATCCATGACTCAAGGCAACCTTTTATCCGTCATATCCAGAATATATATTATTAAGAGGATTATATTTTAATCTTTAATCTATATAGTTGGACATATTGTAGAATGTAAATCAAGGGGTGCGTAATAGGCGAAATTCGTCAAAAAATCTTGCGGGATGGTGTTTTCATTTTATTTTAGATAAACTAAACTTTAAGGAACGGTTTTCTTAAAATTTCGGACTTATTAATTGTTTTAAAGTTTAATTTAACCTTTGAACTCTAGGTTGGACATGTACCATGAATGTAAGTATCTAATATGCCTCTCCTCATCCTCTTATTATGTTTTAGGAATTATCTTTGCACCTTTAACCCCAAGAAGATTTAAATTGAATTAAATATTTAAATCCCCCTCTTCTGTAACTATATGTTTATGCTTATCTGTTGACCTTTGACACCTATAATATTTAATTTAAATATTTTAATATCCCCCCTTCCCCTCTGTTGCTATGTGTTTTAGACCCATTTGACCTTTATCCCTTGACTACTGGCTGGGGATATTGCGGAATGTAACTTAGAGGGGTGAACTTTATATAAATAATGTTGATGTATTTAATTTTTTTTATATGAAGTTTACAGATAAGAATAGAATCTACTGTCCTTACTAACAAATAAGTAACCTGCTAAAAAGAAGGGGACAAATTGGGTTGTTCGGAATATGGAGTTATAAATTTTGGGCAGAAATACGATTGCCTTCAGGAGAAGGGGGGGGGGAGGGGGTTGCGGAGTATTCACCGGTGATCGTGAAGAACGGCAAACATATTGAGTTATTAAGCGATTCTTTAAATTAAATAGAGTCAAAGTAGAAATTAGTTAATAATTTGAATCATACAGGGAGCTAGGAAAAAACTCTCTACCTCTGCTGGGGATCGAACCCGGGTCCCCCACTATCCAAGCGGGTGCGTTAACCAACCGAGGGAGCTGAGGATAATTTCTAGTTCCCCCCACTTCACTTCCCTACGAGTCTGGCCGCCAAATATGACGAATATATCGTCATGTCCTCGGTAGAGGTAAAATTCCTAGTTAAATATTAGGCTCTCGTTTTGGCAAAGGGCCACTACACTAAGGACCACTTGTAGTCAAAACGAGTCAATTTTAGCTCCGCCCAGTACATGAAGATTTATTTGTCATACTTGGCGGTCAGTCTCGGAGTGAAGTGCAGGAACTAGAAATTATTCTCAGCTCCCTCGGTTGGTTAACGCACCCGCCCGGATAGTGGGGGACCCGGGTTCTATCCCCGGCTGAGGTAGAGTTTTTTTTTCTTGCTCACGCTACGTTTCAAATTAATAATGAAATGTGTGATTACACTACCACAATTATCAAAATGATTAGAAATTAGTTAATTTAAGTTTTAAATTAGCTTTCTGATGAATGGTTCTAAAGGACTGTACAGCATTATCTATTTCATCAAAGGTTTTTAGGGTAGTTCGGACTTCAAGTGACTCTTCCATGAGAGCACGAAACAGAGTCCAATAAACAGGACCATTATTGAGCGAGGGAGGCGACCTTGTTTTGAANTGATAGAGGTCGGGAGAACAGTATTGTGGAGTGGAGAGCGACGAAAGGAGAGATCATTAGTAAGGGTTACGTGGAAAGTCTTTGTTAGGGCAAAGGAAACATGTTATAATAAGGTAGAATAATAGAGCCTATAAAAAGAATGAATATGAAGGATTGAAAAATAAAGAGTGTGGCTGAGTGGCCAGATTGTACACTGCGTGGGAAGGAAAGTTAAACACCCTTCCCCTTTATCCTTCTGCCTGACCTCACACGATATGCTACAAAAAAAGCTCTTTATATTTCGGGTGTAATCCATCAGAGGGTCTGGGAAACAGTGATCTCTTGTTTGATTAGTGTAGTGGGAAGCCGAGCCACACATCGACACACCTTGATCTCACTCATACAACCCCTAACAGCTGCGTACTGAGGGAGAATGGGGTTAAGAGGTCATTACTCAAAGTGGTCGTCGTGGAGGACATACTACCTTTACTTTGATAGTGCGGTCAAGTACAAGCATAGATTGGTTCTGTTCAATCATATCATATTATACTTGTGTCTTTTGAAATAAAATAAAGATAAAATTAAATACAATTTATCTTTATTTTATTTCAAAAGACACAAGTATAATATGATATGATTGAACAGAACCAATCTATGCTTGTACTTGACCGCACTATCAAAGTAAAGGTAGTATGACGACCACTTTGAGTAATGACCTCTTAACCCCATTCTCCCTCAGTACGCAGCTGTTAGGGGTTGTATGAGTGAGATCAAGGTGTGTCGATGTGTGGCTCGGCTTCCCACTACACTAATCAAACAAGAGATCACTGTTTCCCAGACCCTCTGATGGATTACACCCGAAATATAAAGAGCTTTTTTTGTAGCATATCGTGTGAGGTCAGGCAGAAGGATAAAGGGGAAGGGTGTTTAACTTTCCTTCCCACGCAGTGTACAATCTGGCCACTCAGCCACACTCTTTATTTTTCAATCCTTCATATTCATTCCTTTTATAGGCTCTATTATTCTACCTTATTATAACATGTTTCCTTTGCCCTAACAAAGACTTTCCACGTAACCCTTACTAATGATCTCTCCTTTCGTCGCTCTCCACTCCACAATACTGTTCTCCCGACCTCTATCATCTCACTTTATTTCTCTCTCCCTCAAGTCCTTGTTCCTCCTATCCTTCTTATTCATTCCTTTCATAGGCTCTATTATTCTCCCTTATTCGAACATGTTTCCTTTGCCCTAACAAAGACTTTCCACGTAACCCTTACTAATGATCTCTCCTTTCGTCTCTTTCCACTCCACAATACTGTTCTCTCGACCTCTATCCTCTCACTTTATTACTCTCTCCCTCTAGTCTTTGTTCCTCCTATCCTTCTTATTCATTCCTTTCATAGGCTCTATTATTCTCCCTTATTCGAACATGTTTCCTTTGCCCTAACAAAGACTTTCCACGTAACCCTTACTAATGATCTCTCCTTTCGTCTCTTTCCACTCCACAATACTGTTCTCTCGACCTCTATCCTCTCACTTTATTACTCTCTCCCTCTAGTCTTTGTTCCTCCTATCCTTCTTATTCATTCCTTTCATAGGCTCTATTATTCTCCCTTATTCGAACATGTTTCCTTTGCCCTAACAAAGACTTTCCATGTAACCCTTACTAATGATCTCTCCTTTCGTCTCTTTCCACTCCACAATACTGTTCTCTCGACCTCTATCCTCTCACTTTATTACTCTCTCCCTCTAGTCTTTGTTCCTCCTATCCTTCTTATTCATTCCTTTCATAGGCTCTATTATTCTCCCTTATTCGAACATGTTTCCTTTGCCCTAACAAAGACTTTCCACGTAACCCTTACTAATGATCTCTCCTTTCGTCGCTCTCCACTCCACAATACTGTTCTCCCGACCTCTATCATCTCACTTTATTTCTCTCTCCCTCAAGTCCTTGTTCCTCCTATCCTTCTTATTCATTCCTTTCATAGGCTCTATTATTCTCCCTTATTCTAACATGTTTCCTTTGCCCTAACAAAGACTTTCCACGTAACCCTTACTAATTATCTCTCCTTTCGTCGCTCTCCACTCCACAATACTGTTCTCCCGACCTCTATCCTCTCACTTTATTACTCTCTCCCTCTAGTCTTTGTTCCTCCTATCCTTCTTATTCATTCCTTTCATAGGCTCTATTATTCTCCCTTATTCGAACATGTTTCCTTTGCCCTAACAAAGACTTTCCACGTAACCCTTACTAATGATCTCTCCTTTCGTCGCTCTCCACTCCACAATACTGTTCTCCCGACCTCTATCATCTCACTTTATTTCTCTCTCCCTCAAGTCCTTGTTCCTCCTATCCTTCTTATTCATTCCTTTCATAGGCTCTATTATTCTCCCTTATTCGAACATGTTTCCTTTGCCCTAACAAAGACTTTCCACGTAACCCTTACTAATGATCTCTCCTTTCGTCGCTCTCCACTCCACAATACTGTTCTCCCGACCTCTATCATCTCACTTTATTTCTCTCTCCCTCAAGTCCTTGTTCCTCCTATCCTTCTTATTCATTCCTTTCATAGGCTCTATTATTCTCCCTTATTCGAACATGTTTCCTTTGCCCTAACAAAGACTTTCCATGTAACCCTTACTAATGATCTCTCCTTTCGTCGCTCTCCACTCCACAATACTGTTCTCCCGACCTCTATCATCTCACTTTATTTCTCTCTCCCTCAAGTCCTTGTTCCTCCTATCCTTCTTATTCATTCCTTTCATAGGCTCTATTATTCTCCCTTATTCGAACATGTTTCCTTTGCCCTAACAAAGACTTTCCATGTAACCCTTACTAATGATCTCTCCTTTCGTCTCTTTCCACTCCACAATACTGTTCTCCCGACCTCTTTCCTTTTACTTTATTGCTCTCCGCCTCTTGTCCTTACTTGTTTCCCCTATCCTCATTATTCATTCTTTTCCTAGACTAAATGTTTTCTGTATAATTCAAACAGTTTTATTCGCCCTGGCTAACACTTTCTAAGCCACTCTTACTAATTATACCACTCTCTTTTATATTAATCTCTATTTCTGTAATTCTATTTTTCCGATATTAAACTTCTCTACTTTTTTCTCTTACCTCCTCACTCGTCTTTCTTTCTCTGCAAGATATTATTTTCTTCTACCTACATTTTAACATTGTATCTAAATTTCCCTTACTATATACTCTACATTTTGTACAATATTTTTCCTCTCTATGTTTATTCCTTTCTTCTCTTGCCTTTTCACTGCTTATCCACAATTTTATTCCTGTAATAATTCAATTAAATATATATAAGCCGGTGCTTCAATATATTTTTTAATTGAATCACTATGCTTTTAAAGCCTTTATTTTATTGAAGAGGTATTATTCTATGAATGGAGAAGTTCATAAAGAATAAACCCAATAAACTAACAGGAAAGTTGTGAGTGCTTTAACTCACTTTATTATCTTTTAACTTACAGTGGAATAGAGAACTAATGAAATAATTGAGTCATTCAACATTTTTCAAAACATAAGTTTCAGTAAATAAATAAATGTTGTCAGAAAACTATTGACAGACTTCTTAAGTACGTAAGAAATTTAGTTCAATTTTATTCAATTACATTATGAGAAACAAATTTTCCAGAATGCAATTAAGTAGAGTAAAACTTTGGTGGATAGCAATTGTTTAAGAAGTAATTAGATTCTTGGTTTACAACTAGAATGTGCAAAAGTAATATAAGCAAACCATGGAATCTCTATATCTGTCTTGAATCATTATTTGGGGTGATACCTTCATAAGAAATAATTTATACATTGACGGAATATTTAAAAAAAAACAAAAAAAAAAAAAACAATAATAAGGAGGTATTGAATTATTACTCAGATAATAATTGGGGGCGCCAGGCTTGCTCAGGGGATCCGTACGGGTCTCCCAATCCTGACGTTGCGGGTTCAAATCCAGCCCAGGTCAATCTTTTATTTATAATATAGAAGCTTGTCCTGAGCCAAGGGTGTTTAGAATGGGGTGGCAACCTGTAGATAGCCCCTCCTTCCAATGACCCTTAGTGGTTGCAAGGGAGGCTAACCCAGCAAAAAAAAAAAAAAGATAATAATTGATCCTCTACAAGACCATAATACGACCTACGATGCAGAGCTGTGGGGTGCCGCTAACTTACAGTAACCCATGACTACAATCCTTTTAGTCCAAAAGTCTCAAAATAATTGCTAACGATCCATATTACGTGTCCAACTCTACCCTTCAACACGACTTTAATATTCCTTTCGTATAATACCGGATTTCCACCCTCTTCTAGCTCTTCCATAGTAAACTCCAATTTCATCCTAAACCACATGCCCAATCCTTATCGTTGGACTCTAATCCCTACAGTCCAACCCGACGACTAATACGAGACTGGCCTAGCGACCATGTTGGCCACAATACCTAAATTTTCAAACTGGCATTGTGGTCGTAGGGCCCTTTCTGATTTGCATTGTCATTATTACTATTATTCTCTATTATTATAATTTTTTCCTTAGAGTTACGGAACATGCCGTATTCTCCTCTATGCTATTGTAATTCACAGCTAATAGAGCATCGTAGTAGGAAAATTACAAATTGTAACTAATCTTACAGAATGTAATAAATAAATAAATAAATAAATAAATATTTAAAGAAAATCCTTCCCTTTAAATATCTCCTTAAATTATATCTACAAAATCATAATTGAAAGTATAAAAGCACGGAGGGCTCAGATCGTCCCCCTGATAAAGTGCTTTAGAAAATACTTCCTTCTTTATAAATCACATCTTATTTTGTACTTTTACTCAAATTTTGCAAGACTTTTACTTTCTTTTACTCACAATACGTCAATAACTCCTGACAGGTCCTCCAAAAAGGTATAAGTACACCTTTTTACGTATTAACTCTCATTTACACATGATTGACGATTGGACAATTCCTACAGAGATCTGCCTGGCAATCCAACAATCCAACACGACGACTTTTATATTCTCATTATCTGCTCAAGATCCGAATCAGCAGGGCGAAAAACATTTTCCCATACACTTTACCAAAGAATTTTAATGGAGAGTTTTTGACCTTTGAGATTATTTTTTGTTAGGGTTCGGTCAAGGTAGATCCAAAAAATGCAATTTAAAAAAAATGTGTATTTTTAAATTATCTGTCATGCATCGTAAGCCGTCTCAAGGGCTAACATAATGGCGAGAGGAGACATCGTGCCACCTGGATCACATTATTTCTACAGTCAGGATACATGGGATCCAGGTTACACGACGTCTCCTCTCGCCATCCTAATGGCCCGGAAGATGGCCTACAATGTAAGCCGAAACGTTGGCAGATAATTAAAAATGCACATTTTTTAATTTGTATTTTTTGGATCACCCTTAACCGAACCCCAATAAAAAAACATCCACTAGTTAGCAAAGAATATGGTCTTTAGTTTTCCGGTAGAGTTTGATATGATTTTCGTATGGGAGAGTTGTTTTATTACAGTTAGGCATTGTTTATGGCTTTGAAATACGCATTTTTAAATTACAATATTATTCTGTTCAAAAACTCTACGGTAGCTTTTCTAAAACATTCAGAGAAAGTCCAGACAGGATCCTGTAGGGTAGACAACCCTTACAGGATTCTGTCATGAATTACATCATGGCTTGATTTTCATATGGAACGTTAGGTTTGGTATAATTGTATCTAAAGGTGTTTTCATGCCTTGGTTGAAAGTTTAATAAAAATTAATAATCTAGTAGTTATATTTATATTAATAATATACTTTTTACTTTCATATTTTTTCTGACTATTTCCTAAATTCTCTTATATTTTTAACTTATTTTTTCTTTCTTTCCATTACTACATTAATTTCCTTAATTGTCCTACTCTTTCTGAGTGTAACTGTCTCACTGAGTTAGTTTTTCTACAAACCTTTAATCTTCATAAAAGAGTGTAATATTTATATTTAAAATTAAAATCAACCCATATGTCTATAATTGTGGTAAAATATGACACGAAAAGAACAAATATAAGTATTTATCAACTGCAATGCTGAGGAATTCGCTTAATTTACTTAGCCCCTGCTAGTGGCGGACTATTTTTTTTTTTTTTTTGTCAGATAAAGAGCAAAATTTATGTAACAATGAAGGAATCTCAGTGATATTAGCAATAGTTGGTGGGATTGGATATATATAAGCCAGATGTGAATATGCTAACATCTCCATTAGTTGGGAGTACATTGAGGAGTCGTGAATGACGATCATCAATCTCAATAGAGAGCGCGACGGCTAATGAGGTGAATGTGGGGCAGTAGTAATGGGCGCTTAATTCGCTTATCCTCCGCCAAGGATATTAAGTTAGGGGCGCTCTTGAAGCGACCACTTTGTCCTGAAGGAGAGAGCTATGTACCGGTGGGTTTGGAGGACCTCCTGGTGCTGGGGCTGTGTGAGAGCACTGAGACACTTGTCACCTCCCCGTAGCCAGAGTCAATATCGACCAATGTCAAGTCATGTCAATTCGGCGGGACTGCTCATTAACACTCTCAAGGGTAATTTAGAGGGTGAGGAGACTTCCCCTAGAAGGGAACACTAGAGGGGTAGAAGGGGGAACAGGGAGGCTGATTTCATTTGATTTACCATTTTATTTCGTTTGTAGTTTGTTTAAAGCGAACTGCAAAAGCCTAAATAGTTCTTTTAATCATGAAAATAAATATATTTCTAAGCATTCTGCTGTTTTTAGATTTTCGACCTGAAGTCCAGTATCTCCCTTTTAAATTGTATACAAAAGGTAATAAAAAATTAATTTTTCTCTAAAATAATAATTGTTACAAGAATTCTCAATTATTATAATTACTGAGTATTAACCTAATGAATTATAACAGAAATACCTATTGAGGTAAATCAATTAATAGATTTTTTGACAAATTCATTGAAATGATCGCTCATAAAAATGGTCAGCCGGGCGTAAAGGAGCAAAATTAATTGTGGGTTTGCCATTTTTAATTTTTGAAGACTCATACGTAAAATTTGCTTGGTTAACCCTTTACGACAAAATTTATTTATCAAAAATAAATTTCGTCCAGAAAAATGGTGAGATTTTAATAATAAAATAATTGCATACTGTATTGCTACTTACATGTAATTTCAATGAAGACCCCACAATGAAATAAGGGGTGTGTCGTTAAGTTCCAGGTTTAGAATTCTTCTTTTTATTATTTTTTCTTGATATTAATGTTATCTTATTATCAGCCTATGTGTCTTTATGAATTTCGTTCGAAAATTTTTCACGGGTTCATTATTTTTCAATATTTGTATTTTAAATTACGAATCCATATTTTACAATATATTTAAATATATATTGTAAATGTGTGTGGGTTGGTGAGTGCTTTCACTCTATTGTACTTAACTTACAATACAAAGATGAAGTTCGATCAATATGTTATATTTACAGGCTATTTAATGAGTTAGTTCACAGATAGTGTCATGAAAGAAATAGAAGATAAAAATTTGAATATTTTTCTGGAGAAAAATATGACAGATATAATTTTGGAAATAAACAATTTTAAATATTTTAATGGCTAATACAAGCTGATAATTCATTTTATAGAATAGTTTTTAAGGCTTGACCAATAATTTTATATTACGTAAAACAACATATTATCATAAACATAATTTATATTTTCTTGTGAAAAAAATTAATGTTTAGCATAAATTTTCTTAAGGAGTAATCCTAAATTCCAATAAAATTGTTATTTTACAAAATTGAAAATAATATTGTACCTTCAAATTACAATAAATTGAAGCAATCTCAACAATAAATTTATTTTGGAGAGAACTGAGACGATATTCCTGGAAGATACAAAACTCCTGTAGCGATTATTATTAATTGCTGGTGTCAATTGAGGAAAATGGGTTTAGAGGAATTGTAATAAATAATTCTGTTTAAATCCCTCAAAAATAGACTATTTTAATCGTCCTGAAAGTTTTAAATTACTAAGCCCCCTCAACTATTTTGTAACATATCAATACATTAAGAATCCGAAAGTAAAAATAAAAATCAACACTGAAAGTTATTCTACAAGAGATTAATATTTTACCCATTTAGAATATTTAATAAAATATTATTTTTCAACAATATTAACTATTATAAAAAACTGTACAAATTTAAACAAAAATATTGAAGAGATATGAAAATTAGTTTGAAAAAAAAAAATTGTGAAATGTACTTAAGACATAACACATGTTCCAACGAAATTCACTTCTTGAAATAAACATAGCTCTATAATAAGTTAACCAACTAAATTTCATATTATAAATATACAAAGAAAAAAATTCTAAACCCACAAAACATATTTAAGACACATCCTTTATTTCACAAAGTTGTCTTCACAATTCCATTTAAGTTGTAATTTATCATATATGTATATATATAATATTATTATTATTATTATTACTCTAAGAGAGAGGGAGAGAGAGAGAGAGATAGGGAGAGAGAGAAAGAAAGAGAGTAAGCGATAGAGAGATAGGGAGAGAGAGAAGAAAGAGAGTAAGCGATAGAGAGCGAGAGAGAGAGAGAGAGAGTAAGAGAGTGGGAGGGCTTGAGGGGGGAGGTGAGTCCAAGTAATCAGACCTTCCCCCTTTGTCGGCGTTTCTTGCGTTCCCTCCAGCCAGCAGAAGTCCAGTAGAAATGCTCCAGCAAGGAAAAACGTCAGAAATAAGGGGCAATGGTTGGCTGGAGACGTTTAGGTGCTTGTTGAACTTTCTTTACGAGCAACTAGAAGCTTCAGCAGTCTTTGGACTTTACCTCGTCTCTTAGTCCAAAGTCCATACTTGATTGTCATTTGTCATTTACCAGATAGTAGCGCTAATGAAAAAATAGGCATGACTTGCATTTTTTAATCAATATTTTCACACTACATTTATTCAGATCAAAAGTGACATATGTCTTTGCATTTCCATTTTATATTTTGGAATAATAAATAACTATTGAGTATTTAATACTATATAGCAACGTTTCGAATAATACTGCGACTTTTACTATATTTGAGAATCGTATTTTGCTCTTCAATTCGTGGACGGAAAACTTTGATCATGCAGAGGGATAAAAACTTATAAAGGATACTGAAGCTATATTGAATCTATTACTCTAAATAATGATTTAATCAAAATTTTGTTATATTTTATTAATGCATATCACACTTTCAGTTTAGAAGGAGCAATTTTAAATAGTTTAATTCTACAATAAGACGCCACACTTGTTAGAACATATATACATGGTGTTCACCAAACATTAGATGCTCACTTACAAGTATTACAAACAGGACTTGAACGATGCTCGCTTAAAAAAAAATATATGTGTAAAAATTAAAGATTATTTTCAAAAAATAATTGTTACTATAAGAATAACAAAATAAAACATGCATTTTATTGAATTTGACAAATTTATTCAGCTTCTTGATTGGAGTGGTAGGATTTTTAAATAATTTATATCGAAACAAATAATAACATCTTATTCCAATTTACGATGAATAGACTGAATCTGGAAATAACGAGAGAGTACGTACTACTAAACAGTATGTACAACTAAACAGCACGTACGAGATAGTGCTCTCGGCAGCAGGGTTGGAGAAGACCGGGACCACGAGGCAGTGAGGAAGAAACCAAACGAGGGCCTCTGATTCGATGGGAAATCCTACAATTACAGCTCCGGCTCTAATCAGTTTCTAAATCAGCTGATCGATTGCCGAGCGTAGCATGCTCGACTCTCGCCAGCCAGCTGACCAGTTTGCCTCTTGTAGCATTCCTCCCCTACAGCGTGGAATGCAACACACTGTATTCCAATAAGTCATACTTTTATTTTCGGCCACTTTATTGCTTAATATGCTCTTAATTACCTTCTACCATTTTTCCATGATTAATTTCAATTCTTCTTGCTTTTACACTAATTATAGAAAATTACGCCTTAGATATCCATCTGTATAAGAAGGTTACATGTTTGTATCATCTGAGATAAGATCATTAAGGACATACGGCAAATAATTCCTATCTCATTCATCGGGATTCCTTCTTAAGTTTCCTGTGATGTCTGCACTCAGCTAGTGTTCATTCTGCCAAAGCTGCACCGATACCATCATCAGATTATTCTTTGAAGAAATTATGATATTTTTAATTCAGTGAATACGACGTAATTTACATTTGGATTATACACAAGTAAACCTTTTTTTTTCGTAATTTTAATATTGCCACAAACAATGCCTGTACCTATCTCGAATAATCTTTTTTAAAAATCAGGGGATTTGAAATTATTTTTAGTGATTTTAGTAAGAGTGGGTATAGTTTAGTGATGGATTATCAAACACGGTTTAATATTTGATAGGTAAAGTTTTCGTGGATTTAAATGTCAATTTTGAGATGTAGATAGTATATTAAGCACTTGGTTGCGAAATGGGTTTCGCAAATAAAAATGGCTATTAAACAATTATTGAGAGGGAATAGAAAAAAAAAATCTCTTCCAGGCAGGACTCGAACCTGGATCTCCTGCTTTTCTGGCCAGTAAGATTCCATTACACTTCCGGGACGAGCTAGATAACTTATTAAATTCTCAACACACTAGCGAGAGCCTAACCCACAAGAAAGACGAATACATCATCTTATGCTCGAAGGAGCTGACATTGTCTAGCTATTTATCGACTCTCGTTATTTACATTTTTTTAAATTTTCATTTATAAATATTAATTTAGTTGTGGTTTATTATCCCAGGTAAATTTTAAACAATTAATGAGAGGGAATAGAATAAATGTGTGTTGGGAATTTAATAAGTTATTTAGCTCGTCCCGGTGGTGTAATGGAATCATACCGACCCGGAAAGCAGGGGATCCAGGTTCGAGTCCTGGCTGGGACTGATAGATTTTTTTATACTATTCCCTCCCATTAATTGTTTAATATTTGCGTGGAATAATAAACCACAACTAAATTAATATTTAAAAATGGCTATTGTTTGGTGATCTAGTATGAGCCAAGAAAATCAACGATGAGTCACTAAAGAAGTTCAGTAATGAGTGGATGGGATAGGTTTAATACATTTCATAAAGATAACGAGCCTTCTGTGTAAGGAAAGTACACTTGTTTCTGCTTTTTGCTATGACGGTGGATTTTAATGTATCGGTTGCTTTTCGGGGCCCTGGATTCTGAATACTGGAGTTAGTTCATTGGTCGAGAGGCCACAAAACCATAATCCAGTCTGGATCTAAATATGCTTTCATGATCCTCATGAAATATCGCCTAGAACTTTCAACAGATTTATGTATTGAAGTAATTTATCTTTTGATAATTTAATTTGTGGATTCCAATCTATGAGTGATGTCAAAAGTGAGACCTAAGAACATAGTGGAGTACGTAGACTTAAGTGAACAACTAGCATAACGTTGTTCTCCACATAAAATGCTTTTCTTTTGCAAAGTAAACTAATACTTTGTGCAAGCATTCTAGAGCAATGTTTATAGAGCCACTTATAAATATCCTGTATTGCATTCTAGATTTTAGTTGTCAAAGAGTCAAGATCGGGGCCTACAACGTAGAGAACGTCATCTGCACAAAGCAAAGTACAAATGGGCAAATTACCCCCCCCCCCCAGAACAAATTGTTTTTCTCTAAGGAAAATAGCATGAGGTTAATATGCTCCCTTGTAGTATTCCATTTCTTTTAGAAAATTTGCGAGATAATTGAACTCCCGATAGTACAACAAAATTCTACAATTAATTACGCGCTTGTATCTAGGGCTGCCGATTGCATATGTCAGATATACCCAGGAATAGGAATTCAGTAGCGTATTCCATAATCTAAATACATTTGACTGGATTTTCTCTCATCATAAGGCAAATAATCTGTAGTGAATAGTTATTTCATAAATATGTAGTTGTTTCCATTCAACGTATGGTGTGCATCACAAAATAATTATTTTATTACTTTCTTAATTAAACCTGGCATATTTATCTTTTGACGTGAATCTTTCTAATTTTAAATTATGACTAGCATGTATTGCAAATTATGAAATTAACTTCAGTGAAAAATAAAAAAATTCGGAATGTTTTCTACAATAAATTACTTTTTAACAATTAATTTAAGTTATACAGAGATAGTTTGGAGTGGTGCCGTTTAAAATAATATTTTCTCTTAAATATAGAAATATATATGAATGAAAGTTATTTCCAATCACTGGGAGGTTGAGTTCACTCAAAATAGACCAATTTTAAATTATGCATTTTCAGAAAGAATATGTATAAGACCCCGTTCCTTTGCCCTAACAAAGACTTCCCATGTAACCCTTACTAATGATCTCTCCTTTCGTCGCTCTCCACTCCACAATACTGTTCTCCCGACCNTATATATATATATTAATGCTTAATATTCTATAGTGTTTTATATAGCTAATATTTTGTTTATTAGGTTTTTATACAATTTTGTGCATGACTTACGAAAATCGATCCCTATAAAATTTTTAATTTACTAACTACATAAAATACACTTAAAATGTATTGTCTTCTAGATAATGAATATACTTTTTCTTTGGGAATGTCCGTGATGACATGATGATGTCAGTCGAAAGAAGCTTCTAAGACTTCCTAAGACTAGTTTCTCCGTTACAGCTATTTGACAAAAAATACTAAAATTAAAAATATAATCAACAACTACCACTAAAAAAGGTGTTTTTTTTTTTATGTATCAAAGCTTATAACGGAAGACTTCAGTTTCGTTTATATATTGATTTCCAACACATGAAAATTTTAAATTTAGATACACTTTCATGTTTATCTTTTAGAGTGAACTATTTTCGATTTTTGTCTCAATTAGAAATCCCAGATGTATCCAGTTTTCTCTAAAAGTGTATTATTTTGTATAATATTTTTTTAATATTTTGTTACGGTAACATTTTGTTTGTTGAAAACATTTATAGTATAGTTGTCAAATAAGTCGTTGGCCTTCTTATTATTTTCTCGAGAAATAACAAAATATTTTGATCAGAAAATCCAAAAATTAGTGCTAATCTAAAGGCTTCCAGAATTCTTTTCGTTCAATCAAAATTTATTTATGAAGCAAATAAATTTTTGCATTCGCTATAAACGAATTAAATTGCAAAACTAATATGTTCAAGGAAGAGGAGAACTGTATTCCCAAGTAAATGCATTTACTTTTTTTTNTTGTATTTTTTTTATTTATTTCTTTTTTTTTTTACAAAATACATCTACAATTATATATAATGGTAAATATTCAACAATATTATAAATGCGTAGGTTTCAATCAGCCAACCGCGATTAACAATTTAATGAAATACTAATTCAAAATTGCACTGACCAAACTGAATATTGGCGGCACAAAAATGTGTGGGAAGAAATCCAGTATTTGGAAGAACATACTGATAATTTTTTATAATTTTAATTTTAAAACTAAAAAGCACTATTTAAGCCAAAATAAAAATTACAATAAGCCAAAACTACCACTTTGAAATGAATATGAACTCAAAAGCTTTTTATAAGCCAATTGTATAAATCTAATTTTATATGATATAAATGATAATGTACATTCATTCAAAGAATAAATATGATTTCGACATTTAGCAATAAGCTGAACTTCTTTAACCTACATTAATAAACCACTTCTGTAAATGTTTATGGAAAAAAGCAAATTGTTGCTATGATGCAATACTTAGTTCCAAGATGCAACATAATGAAATTTGATGTTCAATGGTGATATTCCTTCAAATTTGACTTCCTTTCTAGAAAGGTAATAAAACCTTTCTGTTGAATAAACAACAGTGTTCCAACTTAAGCATATGAAGCCAAAGCCACACTCCTCTAGCATCATTGTACAATTTCCACAACTTCGCCCTTGATGATCTTCGCCTTGAGAAAGTTTTAGAATGGCTGACTTATCGACTGAGAGCCTGGAGCGTTCAGCGGAGAAAAAGTAGAATTACTCGGTTTTTATGTAAGGTTTGATTTAAAACTGGCGTTTTGTTAATGACTGAACTTTAATTAATGGATTCTGTGGGTGTTCGATGGCAATGCCCTCAGTTTTCTGCTGGCCAAAGCCACACCGCTTGAAAAGTTTTCTTGTGTGGGAATTGTTATTTCAGTTAGTGAGTTTTGGCAGGCATCTGTAACTCGGTTACTCCTAATTCATACTTAGTCCTTACAACGACTGGGAGGAAACGCAATCAGGAGAGTGAAGAAAACTGTCCTGCTTTGTACTGTAGCTTATATCATTTAAAACCAATATTGTGTTCAGCTCAATTGCATAAATCTTTATTTTATTTTTTATTTTATTTATTTATTTATTTATTTTTTTTTTAGAAATTCAATAATGCTAAAAATANTTATTTATTTATTTTTTTTGCAAAAAGAATGAAAAAAATTCAGAAACAAAAAATATCTGATTTTTATTATTTATGCAAAAGATTTTTTTGTCTCCAGATTTTATAAATCAATTTGTTTTATTTTTTGTGTGAATGGTGGTTAATTGTGTTTTCCTAATAGGCATAGACCTCTGTTGGTTTTTATTTATTAATTTCATATTTTCATGTGACTACAGTTCGACGAAAAAGATAAATAAATAAATAAAAAATTTTCGCCTAAAATTTGAAGCATATTATTGCATGAGAGAGACCTCCGGTATATGATATATATATTTCTTTGAAATCAAGATCCCTAAGAAACAGAAGCCTACTGATTTATAAAGAACGCAGGTATGGTATGTTCTCCTTAGTCCTTGTAGGGACTCCTGGAAAGCCGAAGCAAAAACTTCCACTACCTCAAAATGCTTTAAGTTATTTATGTATTTAAAAAAAAAAAAAAAACTTTTGTCTTATACATTTCTGTTGTGAATTATTAATGCCTTCCCTCTTTTTTGTTTTTCTTTTAATGTAATATTCAGAGGCTTTTTTATTCATAATTTCTCTCTTTTCATATTTTAAAGCCAAACAATCTAGAACATTATTTCCCAAAATACAAGTAAACAGCAGTTAATAATGTTTGTTTTTTTTACACAACCAATATCGGTTCATTAATGATAGAAAATTTTTTTTTTCTTTTTTTTTTTTCTTTTTTTTTTCTTTTTTTTTTCAATAAAATATATGAATATGAAGAAAATGAATATATATATATAAAATTCAAATCGGTTGATTATTATTTAATTCCAAGCGATATTATTCCAACTATTATCCTAGGCAGATAATTGGGATATCGTTTATGCTTCAGGACTTACAAGGCCCGACATATCGCTTCTGAGCCAAGTCACTACAAAGATATGAACTATCTTGAGGGTCTTAGTTCTGATGGAAGTCTGCACTTACTGACATCCTGAAATCTGGAAGCTGCCTTTTAGTGAGACAGTACGTCTGACCCCCCCCCCCCCTCTTACAACCCCAAACCACACATAACCGCAAAAGGCATCCATCCAAACCCCAATCCTCTAAACCACATTTATTTGAAAAAATGTTTAGAAAAACATAGCTCAAACAGATCTGTTATCATATGTTGATTTTAAATAATCCTGTTACTCTTTTTAACTCAAAAACCTTCTCTATTTTGTACGTATCTCCTGAATTTTAGATATATTATTTTCTTAATTGTGTTGCATATTTTTCTGCTCGTTACGGTAACATTTAGTCATATGACTAAGTAGGACTCCACGTAAACCACATTTTGGCGAGTGTCCCTTGGTGTCCATGGGCATGAATGTGATCTTTGCACAACCTGAATGTTATCTTTCACTCTGTTCTCTCCTCTTACTGTTCTAGTTCATGGCCTAACATTATTTTTTAAACCCCGTAATTTATTTTTCTAATCTGGTACGAAACATCATTCTTCAGCTCAAGGACGTTTGGACTATTGGACTTTCTATAGAGAGGTCTATATGACGAAAACAAATGTGTCATGCAGAATATATGAGTGGCTGATGAATTGTCAAAGAAATAATGTTGTTTCTAGACATTTTCCTCTATCATTTGTGTTAGTAGAACCCCATAGAGACTATAGAGTCCATTAAGTTCTTCTAGGAAAATGTTCGCAAAGGAGGGAAGTATGAATAAATTGTAATCAGCCTGTAATTTAGTATTCGAGCTTCATCCTCCACATGGCCCCCACCCGGAAAATTATCTTGCTTTTCTTGATAACATTATATCAGCAAATTTTCAGTTTGTCAACCGGTCGCTCGCGAATTTTCTATAGACAGACTACCGTGATATGAATCTGCTACTAAATCTTCCGAGTTTGAAAATGTTTTCTAATTCAATTAACATTTCATTGTGATATCATGACGTTTGAGTTTGTTTAAGACAATAAGAAGCGAGAGGATAGTAAAATACTGGAGGATTTTTTAACAAAGTGGCTGGAGCTTTTCTTTCCATGTAACTGCTTCAATATTCAATTTCCAACGGCATCTGAAGACTAATGACTAAATAATTTTTAAAGCAAATTGTCAAAGCTGTCTATAAATTCCCAGTCCTACGAATGTTGATGATTTTTTACTTAAAAGGATTGTGAGTTTTATAGAATATATTGAGTTGAGCATCAATAACAGCCTGCCAATCCATCCTTTATGTACAGTATACAACTATAGAACGATAATTTTCAACTTTGTGAAATCCTTTCTAGGTGTCAGTAAAACTCGAGCCGAATACAATACATACTCAGATTGAATATATCCCTTATCAGTTGACAATATAAGTTTAATTAAGTTTAATTTAGTAAAATGTGTATAATAAGTTACGTTATGTATAGTAAGTTAAATCTGCAATCTTGATGCAATTATGATAATTAATGATGACGTTATATGATGTCATATGGTATAATTTAAATGTAATTAATTATTTAACCTTACATTTAAATGTAATTAATTAATTAGATTTCCATAAATAAATATTATATTAATATACAAGATATTAGTAGAAATATTAGTGGAGAAAATGTCGGAATTCGGAAAGTTGGTTTAAATGAAACATAGTTATTCAAAGCTGTTATTTTGGCCTACGTTTCGCTTCGAATTTTAGGCCTTCATCGTTATCATGTATGTATAGTATAATATATATA
>KZ809007.1:63700-81016 GCA_000696205.2 Oncopeltus fasciatus | reverse complement strand
ATATAAATAAATATACAATATAAAAATAAATATTATTAAACACAAAATTTTTAAAATTAAATTTTACACCATTTTCCTCTATACACTTTTTTCGTAACGGGAATGAAGAAGGGATCCTTATCCCCCCGGCGGTTTCAGCCATTGACCAACTAATCCAAAAGTTTACTAAAATATGCCTTAATACCGTAATACCGAATTTGGTCTCATTATTTTAAAAATTGGGGACACTAGTAAGCAGCAGACACACACACACACACACATACATATGTATATATATATGTATGTGTGTGTGGATATATGTATATACACACACTCCATATATTTAACGTCTTCCTAGCTTCTTCGACATTGGACTGGTAAAGATTTGATTAAATTCTTCGGAAATCACGTCATGTCAAGGAACAAACATAAATAGCTTTATTTCTCTTTACATATGTATATTTTTTGTGCTTCCTTTTGCTTCCAACATTCTTTAAAAAACTAAACGATACTTGGTTTAGAGTGGGAAAAAGAAGGGGGTAGTAGAAATGCAAAATTTAAAATCTTATTATTATGTTCACGTAGGCTTATTATTATATTATTATTATTGTTTGGAAACGTGTATGAAGTACAAATTATTTTAGATGTAATTAGAAAACATACATGCTATAAATATTATAACATTTTTTTTAAAGAGCGCGTATTAGGAAAGATATTCTGGAATTTAATGTCCAGTTTTGGGCCAGCCCTCTTTTTTTATTTTATTATATTGATATAAAATTAGGTATTTCGGCTTTTCATTTCAAATTCTGAAGGATATTGTTTTGGTAAATTGAAAGATAAAAAGGAGTGGGGTTTTAAAAATTTTAAAACTTCATTTCTATTTTAGTTAAGAAAAAGTTGAAAGAATTTATTGGTGTAGCAAGTAATTTTCAAAATTTTCTCGTCTGATACAATTTATAGGAAAAACGCCTATTAAGGAAACGATTGACGAATGCAACTACCACTGCAACCACTATACCTTCACTCTAGACTAAATTCATGTAGTCATACTTTTATATTCATTATTCTATCCGGCTTGAAGATTAAATTTCCTTTTTTACTTTTATTTATATCAATTTTAATTAATAATGTATAATGTACTTAGACTTATCAGCTCATGTGGTTAGGAATGTTTTTTATTAACATTCTTTCAGCAACAGTATTTAAGTACAATATTCAAGCATTTAGCAAACTTTTTTTTTCTTTATCTAAGCATCCAATATATCATTATTTCCACATTTCCCGTCAAGAAAATTTAATTCGAAGCGTACAGGAACACTCACATATGGCTTTATTCACACCGTACAATCAACAATTATTAAAATAAATCAACTAAATTTGGTGTAAAGAAAGAATAAAAAACATTGTATATAAATTTAAAGATTGGATTTAGAGAATCATGAATACTTTACAATTATTATTTACTCTTACAATTATTGAAGATATCAGGATTATTTGAAATTATACAAAGTAAACTAACAAGATTAGATTATCTTTAAGAAAGTGATTACAATGACTTAGTAATATCTCTAACTCGAATAAATTTTTATGACACAATGGATCTTGAATAACTTTAAAGAGGTAAGAGTAACATTCCCTGAATTTATTTAGTTGTTATTTATTGAGTATTTTTATATAAAAAAATATACTTCTTCTATTGATTGCATAGTTAAATGTAATGCGTGAATCAGCATATATATTTTATATATTCACAAAATAGAATTGTTGTTTATTCTTAAATGAGAACTTGAATTCAGTGCCAAAATAATGTATGATATTATGCTCCATAATGCTGTGATTTGTTCATGAAAAGCTTCATAACTCTAAGTCATTATGAATTAGAAGAGTATGATTTTATTTTGATTAGTTAAGTTGAGAATTGGAAAGTGGAGAATTCTATTTTGAATGTTCCTTTTAAAATGATATTTCAAAAGCCCCATGAACTTCATAGTTATAAATATGATAGAGGACCTTTACTATTGATTGTAAGATTTTTTTTATTGAACCGCTGAGTTTTGGAAATGTTTGATTGTTTGAAAAAGTCACATTGGTCCATACAGTGCGCAATGACATGAAAATCAAAATTAAGTTCGTACAATGGTTTAATCTGTAATGTTATGTTATATATTTTATCCCTAGCTTTCGATTTTAGTTTTTATAGTATAAGTTTTGCAATTCAGTCAAAAGGAGAAGTTGAATGGAACTTTTGAAAAATAAGTAGATTTGCGAATGTTACCAATTGGCCCCATTAAAAATTTTATTTTCATTTATTTTGATATGTTTACCATGTTGACGTAAGTTTTTTGATAGGTGGTAGTAAGATAAAAGAATAGCTAAATTTATGTAAAATTAGCTTTATGTATTTACCATTTCATCTTCTGGGTTGGACCGAGTCAAATTGTTCTTATTTGCCGAGCTTTCGCACATCATGTGATGGCTTCTTCAGGGCTGAAAAGAGAATGTCTTTTCAGCCCTGAAGAAGCCATCACATGATGTGCGAAAGCTCNCTGGATTTTTAAAAATCTCTCTTTACAACTCTCATTCTCTTTTCAGCCCTGAAGAAGCCATCACATGATGTGCGAAAGCTCGGCAAATAAGAACAATTTGACTCGGTCCAACCCGGAAGATGAAATGGTAAATACATCTGACGACCGACGAAGCCTACGTGAACATTAGCTTTATGTGTTATTTGTACATGAAGAAACACTGAAAGATTACAGTTGGAAGGAATGTCACTTCCCTTTGTACTCAAAGCCCTTTATACAACGCTCTGCCAAAATTGTCTGAAACTGATCCATACAGTATGGAATGCAGATTACTTACGGCGGAAAGATATATATTTGTATCACAGATCCCTTGTTTGACAGTGGGATGTTTGCTTACATTAAGTTACTGTACTAAATGATGAGGAGAGAGGAGGCATATTATTTTCCAATTTCCCTATTCATTAAATCCTGTTTACAAAACATTTTATATTCTGACTACACCATAACATAAATAAAGATTTATATATATATATATGTGTGTGTGTGTGTGTGTGTGTGTGTGAGTGTGTGACACTCCCCATAATTTAGGCATTAATGCCCATGAAAAACAAATTCGCCTTAGTCAAGAAGAGGTTTGTAAGGATTGGAGTCTAAAGACAGGGATTTGACATACGGACTAGTGTGACACGAGAGCTTAGTATTGAAGAGTGTGATGGGGCTGAAGATGAGGTCTTAGACACATATTGCATTAAAATCCTGGTTGTCTGGTGAAGTTCCTGACGTAATAACACTGGATTCTATTCTTTGCAATAGGACTTAGCGGAGACTTAGAGGCACATCAGAGTTCCGCAAATTAAGTTCAAATCATTCATAAGTAAATCTTTTTTTCTTTTCTCACTAGAAAACATTATAATAAACATTTGAGAAAATAAAGAAAAACTGAAGAGCTTACATATTTGTCAATCATTTTCCAAAAGTTTATAAAGATTACAAGGCTCCATATGGGACCAGAAGTATTCTTAAAAACCACCAACTTAATTAATATAAAATTAGAGATTTATCTTGGTAGGTCCTGTAAAAGTCAACATTAGGTGTCCATTAATGTTTCCTACTTTAGTAATTATTATTGCCAATAGATAACTATTTAACGCAATATTCAAACCGATGCTAAAGTTTTTAAAGTTTTATATTTCTTTTGTGCCCTCCATAGTCCGTTGAGTAACTCTCATTGTATTAAATTCTTAAAATCGCAAGAAATGTGGTTTCCTCTCTTATTATTCTTGTAGAATTAGCCTACATTCCTTGCCTTGGACTCAATGTCTTAGTCAGTAAATGTGTTTCATTTTGTAAGAAAGAATATTTTAAATTGCTTTCCGGAAAAGAATAAATCCTCCCTCTGATACGGTTTGTTGGTGCCTCAATTAAATTCACCTTATCAATGCTAGCTTTGGTTAAAAAAAAACTTCAAATATAGCATTTAAATACTTCTGTAACTTTATACTTTAAATGTTTTGTACTCTAAAAATTAAAAAAAAAATAATTTCAAATTATTATTATTCAACAAAATTATCAATCTAAACAATTATTTACACTGATTACATTACAAAAATATATTATTTTTACTAAATTTGCATATTAATAAATCGCGTTAAGCAATGTAATATAAATTGTAAGAGAAAAATTTAAGTTATAATTTTTAATAATTGAAATTTACGATACGACTGTTTCAAATTAGGTGTGCTCTTTTTTAAAACTTTTCAAGCTATTTCTCCGATTCNATTTATATATATAAAGTTTCAAATAAAGACATATTTTAGCAGTTCCACAACGGAATTGAACTATTAGAAGTAAAAGTTTTCCCGAACAGTAGAATTTTAACTTAACGGTCTTGTTTTAAAATGAATTCTTTATTCTAATTTACTTTAGTTACTTATTTCAACTAAGCACATCAACTATGAGAGTCATTAGCACGAGTTGAATAGTATAACGCTTCTAAATGTAAATTGAAAGAGCGATGTAGAGTTAATTCGGAGGAATATGGGATTACATGAAATATTAAGTGTGACAATATAGTGAGCGTAATATTTAATTTAGAGTAATGAAACAACATATATTTTTTCATTGATAAAAGAAAAAAAATGGATGAGTTAAATAACGATATTGAACATTTAGGACTGGGGAAAGAATTGAATGATATCTTGTAGAAGGGGATTGTATGACGAAACTGAAAAAATCACTAAGGCTACGAAGGAGCTTCGCAAGGCTTGAATGCATTAGAAATTTATATAATAAAGTAAATTATAGCAATATATGCTTAATTACTAAAAGCGTACACATGTTTGTGAACATATGCTTTATAAAGTTATTTTGCTCTGATTAATTGAACTTTTTGCTAATGAAAATTACTAAAATATTATTATTTTATTTATTTCATTGTTTTACATCTGATTATAGAAATAATTTTTTATAAAGCATATAAATTTCCCATGTAATATAATAATCAGCATATAAAGTGTTTAGTATTTAGATTAGTTATTAGTTTGTTTTTCATGTAGGCAATTTTTTTTTTCACATTCGTTTTTACTATTCAATTGTATACCTTACGAAGTTTTTGTATATTAAAGGGTATTAGGGGCCTTAAAATAATTTTTGTATCTTCATATTCAACTGATTAGTGACGGAAATTTGATCAATTACTTTTTCTTCAAAAAAGTAAAGTACACAATAAAATTGTTATTTAAAGGATTAGTGTATGAGAAAAATTTATAATTTCAAAATAGTTTTGAACAGTTTCGCAGTAGTGTTTTAATAACTCATTCAATATGGTAATCAAGGAAGGAGGTAGAGACGATAAGTACGAATTGAAGGAGTTGGCATCAAGTCCTGGAGAAGGGGTTTCTCGGTGTGCGGTGAAACCATGCAGAAGGAATTTCAACAGGCCAAATTCCTCACCCAAGGATATGTTCCTCGCCGGCCAAGTTCCTCTTGAATGAAGCAGATGAATTTAAGGATCCATACATTTATTATTGTGTTCTTCTTTTGAGTTAAGCGTTTTCGTCGAAGCTTCCCTGTACTGAATTCCAGATGAATATTCTAACCAAGGTAATGAGTGCTACCAATGGATGATATGACATAAAAAATATATAATAATAGTTTGTTTAAATTATGTTTTTAGCCCTGTCCTCCTGACACTGTCACTCACACCCATCCCTAGACAATTGCCACCATTACTAATAAATGGTCCCATTGACTGGCCATTTTTCAGAACTCTACTTGAAGATTCGCTTGACCTCGGAGTCTCCTTGAAAACTCCTGAAGAGCTGGATGATAGTGTCCAGTTCTTTACTGTCACGATTCAGCAGTGTCTCTGGGAGGCAAACTCAAAATCTAACTGCACCCAGTCTACTACATATTCACCAGAGTCCATCCCCGATTCAATTAAAAACCTTATATGGGCAAAGCGTAAAGCTCGAGCCCTGTTTCACAGGTTCAGGCATCCCTCAGTTTGTAGGAAGTTCAACCAGCTATCCCGTCTCGTAAAACAAAAACTAGGTGATTTACGAAATAAGGCATTTAATGCCTACCTGTCAAGCCTCTCAGCAGCAGACGAATCCCTCTGGACTGCAACTCGCAGAATGGGGAATTAAGATAAATGAGTCCAAATGCGTACAGGTAAATTTTCAACTAAGAAAAGATTCCCCCTATAATGTCACATTTAATAATATCCCTAAACCCCTCCTTGATTCAGTCCGTTACCTTGGGTTCCACCTTGACTTACGACTTCATTGGAGCCAACATATAAAATCAAATGACAAGAACTCAACAGACACTACGGACTCTTATACAGACTTATAAACAGGCGTTCACAGCTCACAGCAGAGAATAAACTGACTCTCTATAAAACACTAATACGACCGATCTGGACATACGGTGCAGAACTCTGGGGTGCTGCTAAGCCTTCCAACATCTAACGTATTCAATCCTTCCAATTCAAAATCCTAGGAGTTATTGCAAATGATCCATGCTACGTCTCGAACTCTACCCTACATCAAGATTATAATATCCCATTCGTCCAAGACTTCATCTCCACTCGCTTCACGCTCCTCCACTGTAAACTCCAATTTCACCCTAATCCATATGCCCAGTCCCTGTTATCGGACTCCAACCCCTATGATCCACCCCGACGACTAAAACGAAGATGGCCCCGTGACCTCTTGAGGATATAATCTGTAAATAATTTGAGAGTGGTGTCATTGGTCACCTTCTCTCCTCAATTGATTGATATTCTATGTCAAATTATGTTCTTAGTTTCAGTTCAACAAAGAAACTGATTTATTACTTTCTTTGCATCGGATTGATTTTAGATTTTTCCACCCATAAAAAACTTAAGTTTTTAAGTGATAAATAGAATGTAAGTGGAAAGTTTAAGATTGGAAAAAAAACTGGATAATAACATAAGACGGTATTTCATCAGGAATATAGAATTTCTCTAGTTTTATTTCTTTAATGAACGAAATTATCTTGATTATAATACATTGTGTATCATCTTGTATCATTCACAGAACACAGTCCTCGAAAATAAAGATTTGGCTCTCCACAAATTTGAATGAATAGTATGAGATCAAAACCAGGCTGGTTACGGTATAGGCTATACCAAACAATTTCTGCAAAATTTTGCTCACTCGCTCTTTCAGTCAATTCCTTATGAAGATTTAATGAATGCTGAAGATTGCACTACTGTTTTGTCAGACATTTTTTTAGAAACTCTTAAACCCTTTGCCGATTTACTTCTGAAATGCCTTCTCAATTATCTATACATTCAATAAAACGCTCTAAATATCTACACATCAGAAAATATTCTTTCTATTGTAAATAAATAATTAAATTCAGAATAAAATGGAAGCCTAGTTTTTTAGCAGAAGACACTTAGAGGTAAACAGTAAATTAATATCATTAAATTCATAAAACGCGCTCTAATCAACGTTGAAAAATCTATTCTCATGATTATTAAAATTATTTCTTCATGAGTCAGTGTCACTACAAAGCTGACAATAGTAAAAATAGTGATACATGAATTATGAATATTCAAACAAATTTAATAACTAAGGACACATTCATTTCAAAACTTAAACGCAAGCATGGTTATTTTTGCAACATATTGTTTACTGTCGTAATTTGAAACACAATTTATGCAAATCACACGAAAATATGTTTTAATAATATATGTTTTAAATTTCATATTTTTAAGAATTCCCATTTTATAGAAAATAAATGATACATTTATGGATGTTGAAACGCAAAATATAAATAATCATTGTAGTAAAATAAAATGAAATAGTTAAATAAATATACTTCTAGAAAAACTCAACCCAGTATTATTTCGATGATTTATAATAAAATTGTATTTAATATTTGAGTAATAAATATTAAATTGATTTTAAATAGCAACAGAAATCAATTATCTTTGTTTGGTCAAAAGACAGCTCGATTGCATCTGTTCATCTATTATGATTCCTGCTTATGTTCCTATATTAGAGAAACGATAACCTTTTGAATTCTTTAAAATTTTTAAGGGAAAAATAAATGACCATTTTGAAACTTATATTTGGAACGCAGTCGAAGGAAGAAAAGACTAGATAGGGAATAATGTAAGCACTAAGGTCTTAAATAAACCATGTTATAAGTAAAGAAAGATAAAGTAACAGCAATGCTCAATTTTGTTTGTTTTGAATGCGAAAAGATGTCTACCAAACAAAAAGGGGGGGGGGGGGGCTCTTGTATCGACAATTTGATTGTCCTCAAGAGTCTACGCTACATCAAGATAGAATATTTAGAGGACTCCATCACGCTGAAGCAACGTTATCTGAGCAGGCTCTCATTGTCTCATTGTAAAATCGATAAGAATGAGACTAGTGGGGAGGTTTAATTTAGAAGTGTATCCCTATGGCCACTTAGCTTCGTCGTAGTTATTTTCATATTTCTATCTCTTCCTTTACAAGTGTTTTTCTTCAAAATGTTATTAAATATAATCGTTAGAAAACTAAATTGTTACACAAATATAATTATTATATTACTCAAATGACTAAGAAGTCACTTTTATATATTTTGGTAACTACAAACATACAGTCCAAAATAATTACAGCAAAAATTGTTTTATATAATAGACTGCAAGAGAATGCCTAAATACCGAAGTTGGCTTCTTTATTTTCAAAATAAAAGAGCCCGCACAACATTTAAAATTAAATTTCATATATATTTATTTATTGTGTGAGTGATTGTTTGTGGTTTGTTTGTAGTCTCTTCTTTTTACAACATACTTTCCACTTACTCTTATATGTACATATTTGCTTGTCAATTTAATCTGTTTTAGTCGCAGGCTGATCTATTTCTTATTTCTACTCACGAAATTGTATTTCTGTTATCAGCTCTGAAGTTATCTTAAAATTTAAGCTGGAAGGTAGGATAATATTTTTTTTTTTTAATTTTTGAATGAAAATTGTTTTTAATTATTTTGGACCGAACTCCAAATATCTGATAATTCGTAAAGTGAGATCTTTGGACAGCAGATAAAATCGAAATAAATTAATGGCCAAAAAGAGCTAGTTGTGTCCGATTGACTAACTATATTGGTCAACTTAACTACTATAAAACAACCATTTGTCAATTTATTTATGAATTTTTTTTTTTTTTTGCTGTGTTAGCCTCCCTTGCAACCACTTAGGGTCATTGGAGGGAGGGGCTATCTACAGGTTGCCACCCTTTTTTAAACACCCATGGCTCAGGACAAGCTTCTATATTATAAATAAAAGATTGACCTGGGCGGGATTTGAACCCGCAGCGTCAGGATTGCGAGACCCGTACGGATCCCCTGAGCTAGCCTGGCGCCCCTTATTTATGAATCATTTAATATAAACAGAATTATGCTCTTCTTGCTAGTTAGATTACAATTCAATTAACCGCACACCTGTCTGACTCTAGCAGTCATGCAAAGAGTGATGCTCCTGAAAATCAATATAAATTCACACTTAATGCATTATATCCTTCCTTTTTACTTTTGGATTGAGTGTGTATAATCATTCAGTTTTGAGGAAGCACTCCTAAAAGGTGTAAATATATATTTTACCTCAGCGAGAGGAACCGATTTGTACTTTTATCGCTCAAGCTATTATATATCTTGAAATTCAAGAAAGAAGGCAATAGTAACCTTTTAAGTGTCTGCCTTATGTTTATTATTTTTTTTAATTACATAGAAAGGCTTGGGAAGTTAAAAAAAAACCGTGGCTAAACTTTTTACCTGATGCCATTTAATTACAAATTTACAGTTTACAATTTAGTAACATTTTACAATTTAGTAAAAATAAAATCATTAAATGAACAATATCCAGTCATAGTTCAACCACATATCGTTTAAAGAAATGGGTTAATGATCAGTATAGAACTAGAATAGAGGCAATAAAAATACTCTCTTGCTTTAATAAAATCTAAATATATAACAAGAATGAAAGAAAAAACCTAAATAAACCAAAGCTAGATACTTATCTTTACTAGTGCGGAAGTACATACCCCCGTAACTGGGTGTAAGGCCAGATTGTAAAAATGCATAATATAATAAGAACACAAAGAAGTAAATTGCGATTTTTGTCAGCCACAGTGTAATCATAGCTGTTCACCTTTGTCTCCGAAGACCTAACGCAGTTGGAAGAGTAAGAAATCGATGATATTCAACTGAATGAATATATCAGTTTCGTAGAAGTGAGAAAAATTTATATTACTAAAATTGTACAAATTTTGGCGAAATATTTGGAATAAACAAACAGTCTCCTAGTCTGAGGTCTGACTCCACTTTTATTCCAAAGTTCTCACTCCAAAACAGACAAGAAACAGTCCCCTCGCCACCCCCTTCCACTCTCATCTCCTTCCCTCCCTGTGGTTAGTCACACTCCACCCTCCACCTCATCCCTACCTGAACCTCGCTCCCCACAAGCTTCCCACAGTTCCCCTCCCCTCGCACCCCCTTCCTCTCTCATCTCCTTCCCTCCCTGTGGTTAGTCACACTCCACCCTCCACCTCATCCCTACCTGAACCTCGCTCCCCACAAGCTTCCCACAGTTCCCCTCCCCTCGCACCCCCTTCCTCTCTCATCTCCTTCCCTCCCTGTGGTTAGTCACACTCCACCCTCCACCTCATCCCTACCTGAACCTCGCTCCCCACAAGCTTCCCACAGCTCCCCTCCCCTAGCAAGTCTCGAAGAACCAGGAACTTTAATAAATGCAACTCCCTCACCTTGTCGCGTAGACAATATCTCTAAACAGGGGAAGGAGGGAGGTAGGTATTACGCAAAAAATACGATAAGCGCCTCATACTATAGAGATAAGAGTAATATGGAGTAAGATAGAATATTTCTGGTGTAACCAAGATGATCATAGAGGCCAACAGCGGAAACATGTCTTAAGTATGTGTTTATTCGACATCCACGCCACACTAATGGCAAAATTGTGTGGTCAGCATCTTGGTATTCCATTCGGTGCAGAATATTACCCAATTAGTCTTAGATGATTTTAGTTGGGGTTCGGTCAAGGTAGATTCAAAAAACACAAATTTAAAAAATGTATTTTTTAATAAAGGATTATCTGCCGACGTTTTGGCTTACATTGCAAACCATCTTCAGGGCTATCATGAAGATAAGAGAGGACGTCCTGTCCCTAAGTTCACATTTCCATGACTCTATTACCTAATTAGGGTCATTATCCCAAGAAAACACCAGGAATTGTCTATGTCATTACTAGAAAAAACAAAGGAATTAATACAAACTGTGCGATCGGCACCTGGGACCTACACCTCACACTGTAACACAATAACTTTCTTATTGTGCAACCGCATATAACACTGATAAAACTTAAGATTGATAAAATAATTTTCCAGGTATTTTACTAAATCATTTTGTTTTGCTTCTGTGTAATTGCTGGCTGGTGGAAGTTCTCAATCATATGTGCGTGAAATAATTGAGAAATGGTCACAGACCTTCAGAGTCCACTAGGTTTTTGATTAGATAATCTGCACAAACCTCTCATAAATAATTTTTACAATAAGTAGTAGTTTTCGTATACATAATTAATTCCTCAATGCAAACTAAGGTAATCGAATATTAATATCACTAATATATGTTTAATGTAATCAAATGTTTGTATTTGGAACAAAAAATGAGGTCTGCGGTATTAAAACAAAAAGCAAGCTAAAGCATAGGAAACAATTGCAAAAATTCAAAGCAATATGGCAGCGTATTTTCAAACGAGCAAGACTCGGTGAATCTTGGTGAAATTCAACAGCCTCGTCTGAAAACACCAGCTGTAACAGTTTTATTATACGCTTGCATATTGTAAGTGCTCGAGCTTACTACGGTTATCGCACAACAAATCATGGACTAGCAGTATAACACCTGAACCAAGAACGACTATCAGTCCCCCGTAAAATTCTTCAAGATTGCCCTCCCCCCCTCCCCCGACAACTGAAACTATCAACAATTTTGCCAGCATTTCTATGAGATAAAGATTCTACTATTACGTTTCTCAAATTATTTATATATTAAACAGGTTTATTGTATATTTTTGATAATTTATTGTTTATTTTCCTAATTTTATGTTAATTTAAGAGAGATATTCTGGTCGGTGGAGGTGGGGGGTAAGAGAAACTGTATTCCTCAGCGAGAATTCTACATAGGTTTAATACTCTCAGAGTACAGTAATTTTCTTCTTTCTGTGCTTCTGCTCGGGAGCACTCAGTCCTAATTGGATACCAATGTACATGAATGAGAAAAATTCTCAAAGAACTGTGTTGAATGCAAGCCTTCCTTTAAATATATATAAATATTAATTTAGTAGTGGTTTATTATCCCACGTCAATTTTAAACAATTAATGAGAGGGAATAAGATAAAAAANTGCGCGCGTGTGAAGACCAGTCATCCGCCGCCCCGACCTGGCCCACCCCTAATGGTCTCTGGCTCAGACATTGAGTAAACAGGCCGGGCCGGTATGTTTCCATTACACCACCGGGACGAGCTAGATAAACATATTATCTATCTATCCGGGACAGGTAGAATTTTTAGTCTACTTCCTCTCATTAATTGTTTAAAACTTTCGTGGGATTATAAACCACAACTAAATTAATATTTATAAATAAAAATTAAAAAAGTAAATAATTAGAGTCGATAAATAGCTAGACAATGTCAGCTCCTTCGAGCACGAACGTCTAAAACGGATGTACAGGGTCTCGTGGAAGACATCCTCGGATTATTGATGAGGGGAGTTTGTTCCTGGTTCATCGCATCAATAAAAGCAGGCAGACTTACACAATGGACTACGTTGGACGGACTTGATCGGCTGCTGACGGGGGTGAGATTAGACGATCAGACTTCCCCAAACACAACCCCAAGTCCAAGGGTGGCGAAAAACGTTCAGTAGAGGTAGGCGAAGACTCTGACCCAGGAGAGGAAGGCCCTCATACATATTTCAGAACTCCTTGGAAACACCTTCGCCCCAATCCAGTCGGCGAACTGATTCAATTTTTCCCTGACTTATTGGGGATGTCTCTTTCCCCAGGGTGGAAAAGGGATCTTCCAATAACATGCCATTTCTACAAACCGTATTCTTTTGTTTACAATAATTCTCTGCATATAAGATTATATTGGCCTAATAAAGCCGCAACTAATTAATGTACGACAGTTCATTTTTTATGGAAATAACAAATATGCATTGTTTGTTCTACAAAATTCTGCGTTCTTCTCTTTGTTTTTCATTTTGTGCTATTATTTCTACATTCCGCTATTGTAAATTTAGCAAAACTCAATTTATTTATCAAAGTTATACAATACAATTTTTAGTACACTTTAAACAAATTTTAGTATATTAATTAAAACAATATCTCATCAAATTAAAAATAAAATTAATGAATATTTAAGTAATTATGACTTAATTCTGAGGCATACATCTCCTAAATCTTTTAAGAGCAAGAAATCACTCTCATCTTACTTTAAATCTTACTAAGTCAAATATTATTGTTTACGTTCCAAATTGGTAAAATTTCCTTAGAATACATAGAAGGATAGAAAGAAGAAGGATTACAATTATAAATTTTCTGCACAAGTATTAACTTAAGAAATATCAGCTGCTCAGAGTAATATATGCTATTTAGCAAATATATTATTAAATCTTATGTAGATATATATATATATATATGATATTCTATTAAAATTTATGACAATCATAAATCCTTTAGTCTTTTGCAACATTAAATTTCAGACTGGTACTTTACAGTCTGCAAGAGATTTGTAAATAATAATTTTGCTCTGTCTAGAGAACAACGATAGTCAGTATCTGTAACTCGATGTCAAATACAATTTTTTTGCTATCTTTATTAATTGAATTTAATGTAAGAGGAGTGAGGTTTTTCAAAATCCCAAAAATTAAAATTTTTACGAGTCACCTCTTGCTTTACAATTTTGATACTGGGGNGTGTAGTTATTAGGAACCTCCATCACACATATATTTATATAAAAGGAGTAAATTGTGTTCCCCGAACCCTAAACTCATGGTTTTCTGAAAAATATATTCCCACTAATAAGAGCTACACAATTATATTGCCAATTGTAATTTATAATTGAAAAAGGAGTAGCCAAAAAAACTGGTAAGGTAAACTTAATTAAACAACTTCGTAATGAATTGTTATTAGTTCAAGAGCATAATGAACACCAAACTCAACAATTAATTAAACTTAATTCATACTTCGATCAAGTAAAAGTTCAGCCCTAATTATTTTTAAATTCAAGTGGTCATCTTAAGCATGAGAGATCTTACCTGTTTGCCTACTACTGAAATATCAATACATTTAATTAAGATACAGTTGTAAGAGAAATTACCTCTACAAATAATCCTAAACTAATATCGCCATTGATTCATTTATTAGCAAACTGAAATCCAGTGCTCCCAACTGAATTAAAGGCCGGATAACTTTTATCAGCAGTTCGTAAATATATGCCCAGTCCTTTGAAATGTTATTCATGTTTGCGATTCGTGCTGTCTGGGTGTCTGAATTAAGTATGTTAAAGTTGTTGTTCTTTCGGATTTGACGGAAATGAATATTGCTCACCTTTAATCGGTCCCTACCAACTCACCTCTAGCCCTTGACAGAAATAAATTAAGTACAACTCGTAAACGAAATTTATAAATTTTGCAAACTTCAGCTGGAAAATTTATAAATTGAGAACCCCCCTCCCCCTTGTTGTGTTTGCTCAAATTGCTTTAAAATAACATGTCAGAAATAACAAGTCCACTAATAGCGTCAATAGTGAGAGAAGTTAACTATATCTACGCCCATGATTCTCTGGAAGATTCGCTTTGGGAATCCTTCCTGTCTCCCCCCTCCCTTAACAAGCTCCACTTCCCACCCCTCCGTTACTTCTCCATCTCTCTCTCACCCCTCCCTGCATCCCCTGCTTATCTAGCACTGAGTTTGGTGTAGTAGGCTTAGACAGCCTGCAACTGTACGTTGTAACTCCCACAGTGGAATTAGGGTAAGTAGAACGGCTCTAAGTGTAGGGACAATTATAAAGAAAAAGAAAATGAAGAATAATAATAATTTTTCAACTGTTTATCATTACCTTATTAAAGTATCGTTTATTCTTCAACAAATAAATTCATGATTCAAGTTTGGAAATAAGTACTGCATACAAAATATTTTCTTGTAACTGTTTTTTTCTTCATGCAATCTATATTTCAGGAAAACATATTATATTAATAAATTACCAACAAAATTCTCCATATAAAGTAAATATTTCTACTAAATATTACAAATAATTCCTTAGTGAACATCAATGTTCATTCATGATTTGGTATATACAACCATTATATGAATATGATGACTCTCATTCAGTGGAATTGTATTGGTATGAGAATACATTTTAGTGACTGATGCGTCCTTATATGTGTATACCCAATAAGCCACGCGCTTGTATTGAGAGAAGTCTCCTTCGTCCTACTGATTAATTTTACCTAAGATTTTGGGGGTTTACCGTACGAACTCTGCCCCAAGCAGGACGTGTCCCTCCTAACAATCCTAAGATAAGCTCCAATGAAACAAACTACGAGCAGTAAAAGTAAAAAATATATATCTCTGTTTGCAATATTTACCTCCCCTCTGGTCAAATACTAAGAATACGTAATCCGTCAAAAACAACTTCCCCTGAGGATAGGAAACATTTAATGTAAGAGGACAAAACATTGGAGAATAACAAACGATTAAATACAAGTGAATAAAATACAAAATCTAACTGTCTCAGCCAGGACTCGAACCCGGATCTCCTCCTTTCCGGGCAAGAGCGTTATCGACCTACGCAACCGGAAGAGCCAGATGAATACCACAATAAAAAAAAAAGAAGAAAAGTACCACAATAAAAAAATATTTAAAAACAATTTATAAAATGGAAGGATTACTTGTCTGCTAATGCCAAATACAGGTGAGCCTTTTTGTCTCACATCATTATGTTGCACATTTTTAGCAATAACCTTCGTAGGAGCTCTGCTTTCATAAGGTAAACAAATAAATGGCTCCCCGTAATTGACGAGTATACAACTGAACATTTTCCAATTTTGAAAATTTTGTTCAAATTTTGAAAAATCACCCCCCCAAAAAATGACACGTAAATAAAGAAGACTAAACTAAAATAAATCCGAACCATCTTGAAACAATTGGGTCAAACTCCATGATTTCAAGTAGTATTATTTAAAAAGACTATATGTCAATGTATCAGTCTGTAAAATATACTATCGTATGCGATACCTTGATTTTATGAAGTGCAAAATAGCAAAAAAGGAAAAACGAATAAGCTTTCAAGAGATTTTAGAAAAAAATAAAAAACATGACAACAATAAAAACATTTTGAATACCTCAGAAAGCGTACCCTTTATAGAAGGTTAACAAGCAGTCTAAGAGTGAATTTTGGAGACATGTTGTAAGATAAATTAGTATTAATACTGCAATAAAACCGTGTGGAACTAAATGCGTTTAAGGTAAACGTATCCGACGCTGTACGTCTTAATTTGCAACGGAAAATTGATTTGCGACCCAATTCAAGTCGGTGAATATTTCAGTTGTCACTATTACAACACATAAATTGACACATAACAAGAACCCTTTAATTTAAATTAAAATGGTGAAGAACAATTCATTAAGTATATCAGCGACAATCTAGAGGATAGTATTATTCATTTATAATTATAAACTGCAATTTTATGTAATAATAATGTTAATCATTAGTTTTTTATTTATTTTTTCTGTTGACTTTGTTTTCCAATGACATACAATGTAACGACGGCAGATAATAAAAAAATACACTTTTTTTAAATGTATATTTTAGATCAACCTTCGACAAACCCCAACAAAAATGTTCTACCAATAACCTCCACGGTCAAAAACTCTATTTAAAAATATTTTATGTCTAAAGATGCCTTTATAACACTCAAATATATCAAATTGTATTATTCATTATAAAATTTAATAAATAGTATAATAATACATTGTACTATTATGCTCTTCATTAAGTGATATATTTTAACTTTATTTTTATTTAGAAGCTGCCTTGTAAGTTGTAATAAACTTATCAGAATATTCATAATAAAATTAAGATTTAAATAAAATATTTCCTCCAGGGTATCCAATTTTTCACTCTGGAGGTACGGTAAATAATTACTCTTATGAAACATAGGTTTATAACAAATTTCCAAGGCGATCAGGTGAACTAAAATTCAACCTTTTTTT
>KZ809007.1:6739-36359 GCA_000696205.2 Oncopeltus fasciatus | reverse complement strand
TATATATATATATATAATATTAAATTTTTACTACAAGTTAGGGCACTAAAAGAATATTAATAGTCTAATATCTGTCATTACAAAAATTGATCTTTACATTAATTAATTAAAAATTTTAAATATCAGAAAGCAGAAGGTAAAAATTAATCATAGAATGGCATTGATGGAATGTTTGTTTTATATTTTCTTTTGACTGCTGTAATTGCTGCGAAATAAACTTCCAAAATGTCGAGCAGTTCAAGAGTTATTGTAGGAGAGAAATGTGGAAACATTTATTTTATAATTTATATTTATTGTTTTCATTGAAATTGTACCAAGGAAAGACGAAAGGCATTTTTGAAAAAAATTATATATTTTCTCTATTGATTGCTTTTATTATATTATTGTTCAATGTTTATCTTAAGTATGAGTTTTTGCTTTACGTCATAAATTCCTATGATGATAATCACTATTAAAAAAAATGATCAATCTCAACGTGAGAGGTAAATTTGAAGTGGGCATAAATAACAAATATTGTTCTTGTGAAAAACATTCACAAGTCTTAGTTTTTGTTTTATTACACATTTAAAATGATAACAGTTTTAACAATAAAATTTTTTTAAATTCATAATTTCTGAGGTGGGCATAATTACATGATACCAACTAGTACTAATTTTTATTTCATAATACTATTACATGCTGAAGGTTTGTTATCCTAAAATTATGGATAGAGTATACACGAGGTAGGAGCTAATTCAAGTGCAGAAAACAGTTTTTGTATTGCATATTAACTGCACCTAAGATTACCATGAGAATTGTCTGTTTCCACAAATATTGATTTAAAGTAATTTGAGAAAAGGAATTTTTTAGAAACATCCCTTCCTCTTCCTTCCACAGCTATATATATTTGAATTAAATTTCTCGAAATTCACTAAAATCAAACTTGATTGCTAATTATAAATATAATAAATATCAATGTATTAATAATTTATAATTATTTTAAACCTAAATTTTACATATCAAATCATCTGTTAAGAACAGTTATGAAAAAAATGAGTGATGGACAATCCATATTTCTTAGTGACACATAATATCTATCATAAGTGAGACAAAACAGTCGAGCGCTTCTTTGAAAATAATTACATTGTTGTAAAGCTTATGTCGTAAATTTTAAAAATATATTAAATTCAAATTTTTCATTTGATATATATTTTTTATACTTTTTTTTCAAACTTCAGATAGCTATAATGTATAAGTAATACTACCATAAACAAACTGATGACTAAAGAAAAATATGTTTTATGAACTAATAGGAGAGAAGAAAATGAGTCGAGTCTATAAGATGATGAAAATATCTCGTACATGACAGAGAACATTGAAATTCCTTCACTAATAATAGTTAAGCAATGTGTTTGAAATATTAATTCTACAGTAATGATGCATCCCTAGAAAATAATTGCATTCATAGATTGTCTAGACATCAGGTCACGGGCAGGAACAGTTATCAACTGGGAACAGTGATTGGAGATAGCTGGTCCAATATTGGCCATCACTTGGTGAGATTAGTTTCCGAACGAGACCTATTTGTGGGTTGACACATCTCCGCCTTCCGCAGAACGCCTGTTCTACTGCTTTACACATAACTTCAACATAACCTTCTGCAAGTCGAGGTAATCCTTGAAGTATAGACATATATACCTTCCAGTTATATGTTTCAGTATGTGTCATCTACTCAAAAACAAATAAACACGCAAAATGCAATACAGCTATGAGTATACATATAATAAACCTATAAATCACTCATAATACATTGAACATAAAAATCCACCAATAATACAGACTTATTAAAATTCTAAATACCATGTTTTATATACCACCTGTATTTTTTAAATCTCTCTTTTACAGCTCTCATTCTCTATTCAGCCCTGAAGAAGCCATCACATGATGTGCGAAAGCTCGGCAACTACCAACAACTTGACACGGTCCAACCTAGAAAAAGAAACGGTAAATACATTGAAATACAGTGTTCATTTGAAATTCTGATTGTTCAAGCTGTAACTGTTGCTGTGGCCATGTTACTGAGGCTGTTTTAAAATCTATGGGTTTTGGATGACACATTGGCCACTAAAAAAAGTAGTAATTGCTGTGAATGGGAATAATCTAAAACAATTAGTATAGAGGAGTGTTTCCTCCATTTTGCGATGAGAAATATTTATTCATTATTAAAGGTTGATTTGAAAAGAGATGACTTCATTGCAGTTTCCTTGAGGATATTTTGATATGCGCCTGGCATCTGTAAACTCCTTCTGCCCAGAGGATTATCGAGCTGGGACATTGGCCGGACGTCAGAACCACTCCCATCCTCAACTGTCATCGCATGCTTCATTAAGGACTGCAATTCGATTGCGCTACGCAACAGAAGTTCTCTATGGACAGAGCTAGGAAATATCAATACGTGACGTTATTTACTAATGTCATTAAAGAATGAAGTGATTAAAAAAAAGGGGGTGTGCCAATTCTGAAATATAAATTCAATGAGCGTAGTTTATCCTCTTGGCATTAAGTGAATAGATGCTCGCACTCTGACAAATCTACTATACATATCATATTAATATTCATCGATTTCACTAGATTTATTCAATGCCCGTTGGCTAGTTTAAGCAATGTTGCAATCACTCAGAACGTAATGTTGCTCAGTAGTGAATTTGTAACACCTTCACTACTAAACTCTTCCTTGGAGTTTAATGCACACAAGAAGCGAGCATTACCCCACCCCCCCTAATGAATTTTATTTTCTTATTTACAAATCCTTTTGATTCAACAAGTATTACTTTACCAATTTATTTATCGCCCTGTTATATATGTTTCCTCGTTTATACTGTAGTTAACCTCAAAAGAGCTGGATTATGTTGCAGAGGTAGTGGGCGGAGTGTAAGTAAATATAAACATTTAAAATTATAAATATTACTCGATTATTTTATTGTTTATACTCCAGGCTTCGAAAGTTCTAACGAGTTAAATTATTATCTTGGACAAATGACACTACGAGGGTTAAATTGATGTTTAAAATTTTTAATTAGAAAGAAATTAGGGAAGAGAAGTGCTATTGACAGAGATGGTCCCAGAAATAAAATCTTTCTGCTACTGCACATTTTTTTTTACAAAAGGAGGATTCTCACAACTTTTCTATTAAATTTTTTTTTTCTAATCCAGCAAATTTACTAAGTTCAACTAGAGACAGTTTATTCTGTTAAGTACATCTTGGTGGGTGGGGGCTTTCCTGTACGAAATGCCAGGTTTTTGTGGTAGTAGGGAGCTGATGGATGGATTGTTCTGGATAATAGGGAGGGCTTCGTTAATCCCAATGGTGTTTTCCTCTCTTCCAGTCTTTTCAGCAGTCCCAGTCTTTCTTTACTCCTCACTGAAGAAGGGTGAGAAGTCTCCCCGAAAATTTAATACTCACTGTACCTTTTTCGTTTTTTGTGATCAATACTCTCTTTCTTTCTCATGTTCTTATTTATTATTTATATATCGCAGCTACGAGTATTTAGTTTTCTGTACATATATATGTGTTTCTACATATATATATATATATATATATATATAAAACGTTGGCTAATATATAATATTAATAGTATACACACAAAGTTGTTATTTTCCAAAAGGAGAGTTTGTTGACCGTAGATATTATTCTAAGATGATTTTAGTTGGGGTTCGGTCAAGTTAGATCCAAAAAACACAAATTTATAAAATGTATTTTTTAATAAAGGATTATCTGCCAACGTTTGGCTTACAATGTAACAATGCCTCCAGGCATCTTTTGAGAAGGAGCGAGCACGGCACCGCCAGACGTGCCAAGGGGGCCTCACACCAGAATGGACCTCTCGAATCATGTCATTAGTTGATTTTGCATTCTAAATTTAAGCTAATGAGACACGGTTACAGGTGTTCATATAGGGATGTGTAATTCAAGAATTTGATTACGTTGTTTATGTTTTCTTCGTTATTACCGAGTGTTGTGGATATAGTGTTTGTGAGATTGAATCTATTAAAAAGATCAGTGTAATAGTGACATTCGGAAAATATATGTTGAATTGAAAGTGCATGTTGGTGGTTCATCTTTACTAATTAGAAAACCGTGAGTAAGTCTGCTATGGCCTATTCGTAGACGCATGATGGCTACCTCTTCTTTTCGATTTTCACGTTCAGACGTCTTCCATGGTTTGACTGTTTTCTTTAGTAGTTTAAGATTACTTTGTGGGGATTCATTCCATAGTGACTGCCAGGCCTTTGATATTTTTTCCAACAGTGGAATTGCGATATCTCTGGTGGTGACGAAAATTCTTTCTGTATTTGTAAGCTCAGGACACTCTTTGCGGCTTGTTCAGCCAGTTTATTTCCTTTTATACCGCTATGTCCTGGTACCCAAATAAGGTGCACAAATTTTCCAATAGCATTCAACATAGCAATATTTTCCTGGACGCGTATCTCTTTAAGTATAATATTGGATAAAGTTAAATAACCTTCTGTAATTATGAAAGGGAACAGTCGCATAGTTCAATTCTCTTAAATTTTGGTTTTATTTTTTTATTACGTTATAATTTAAAAAAAAAAAACTAGGCTTGTTGAGCGCTTCCCTCAAACCCCCGACCCGCTGTAAATCAATTTAATAAAGTCCTAAGGGACATTAGCCCTTACCTTCATTTATGAAATAAAATAAAATAAAATAATAACTGGAGAATACTGTTGCCACACAACGAAAAAAAAAAAAGTTAAAAAAAAGGAGGTTAAACACAGATATTTTATCAACCACCATCTTATCTTATTGAGCAGGATAGACCATTACATACTACAAAACTTTATGCAAGGTTTCATACAATGAAATTTATGATTCACCTCTAACTATTGGCGATAATAAATTACTCTATAAACTTCCCGTTATATTTATCTTCCATTTCCATATATTTATTGTCCTATATAAGATGACTTCTATTGTATTTTACTTATTTTACGATATGTTAACTCACTCATTAAAACAAAACTGAAGGTAATTTTGGTATTTTTTTTTTTTTTAGTGTGTCATCGTCAACCTCACTAGGGAGGCAATTCATAGAGGATTGTGCGTACTTGAGGAGCATATGCCTCGCTGGAAACGGCTCGAATGAATTCCTCCCTGTGAATGAATGAAGACCTCATGTTTGTTTTCTTTCTTCCCAACCGAAAAACACCTATTCCTGATGGTTCGTTCAATCTTCCTTATCAATGCACACAATCCACTCTCTCACCCTCTCTCACGTTTATTTTTGAAAATGGTCCTCCAATTACTGGCTCTATCGCACTCTAGAAAACAGTTCATTAACTGCTCCTAATTATTTGATCCCCCCTCCGAAAATTTTTTTTTGTTATATAAATCGAATTTTTCAGTTTAAAAATGTCCCTTCCTCAGCATCATTAACTGAGCCAATAGTTCCTTACACAGAGTAAATTTATTTTTATACATAAAATTTGTATTTCCCCAGCCATACATAAATGCTGCGACTTTACGCGTTAATAGAGAGGATCTATAACTTCACTGTTTTAATGACTACCTATTGCTATATCTGTTATATAAAAAAATAATGATCATTGTGGTAAAATCATTTTTTTAGAAAGAGTTTTTTCGCAGGACTCGGACGGGGAGGAACATTAATTTAAAATTTAAATTCCGTTTAGAAGGAGCTGATTAAAATAAATGAAAAATTAATGCGAGGGAAAAGAATAAAAAATCTATCTGTCCCAGCCAAGGCGCGAACCTGGATTTCCTGCTTTCCGGGCACGAATACTAACCACTACACTTCCGAGACCAGCTAGATAACTTATTAAATTTCAAACACACTAGCGAGAGTCTAACCTACGAGAAAGACGAATACATCATCTTATGCTCGAAGGAGCTGACATTGTCTAGCTATTTATCGACTCTTCGTTATTTACTTTATAATGGTTAGTTATTTTATTAAAGTTTAGAATTCGTGACCGAAAAGCAGGAGATTGAGTCCTTGCTGGGACAGATAGATTTATTGTTCTATTCCGTCGCATTAACTAAATTAATATTTATAAAATAAATGAATTTCCCGGTTTAGTAGTATAAGAATATTTGTAGTTGATCTTTCCACTTCATTTAATCCGAATTTATAGAAAAGTACTTATAAAAAATAAACAAATGTGGCTTTAGTTCCTTTGCTATTAACTACATATTACTCCCATGTAACTAAAATATGATTATCTCTGGCACTTGACATTGAAGGTTATCCCCACTCATGTTGGTTAATTTTAGTTCATAAAAAAATTAGTTAGATTTTTGTTCTATATTTAACAACTACGCATTTCATTCATGAGATAAACCGAAAACAGAAAAAAAGCCTCACAGTACACACACACACATATATATTAGTTCAATAAAAATTTTGGTGTCTAGTATGTAGGATCAGAGATAGATTCGAAATATTTAAAAAAAAATATGCCAGGTGTAGAACCGGAAGTCGCTAAAACGGTCGCTCTTTCATTAATATATTTTTTCAGTTACAGTTCTGTTAGTGTTGACTCTGAACTGTCGAAGTACGAACAGTGGTTGTGCTGTTTTAGTCACACTTAGTTACTCCAGCTTGTGATATCCTATTACTCTCAGAGGCGAGAATGATTGATGAAAATACTATTTAGATTTCAAACTAAGAAAAAAAATAGGATAAGCCAGAATAATAAGTAAATACACCATTTCTTATTGCCTAATGGTTAAGTCAAAAGAGAAGACCGATTTGTCTTTTTAACAAAACTTTTCAGGGAAAAAATTGTTTTTTTCTGAGTACTGTCAGGACTCAGATACTTATCGAAAACAGTCGTTGATCTACGAAGAAGGCACAAGAGAAGGAATGTTAGAGATTAGGAATATTTCAGGAATGAATATGTGGATTGACAGTACAGTCAAAGGCGAAATATTGTCTGAAACAAATAGCAAGAACTGAACTGTGGGCTGCTTATGTACTGTGGATTACTCATTTGTGAACGTTGTAATATTACATTTACTGTATATATATTTTTAATTTTGTTACTTATTCATCATTTCCTGAGGAAAGGAATTAAGTTTAGATCAAAAATGGCCATGACATTAAAGTGAAAAACAAAAACAGAAACACCAAAATATCCAACCAATGGACTTCCAAAAGCACAAAAATGCTATAAAAGAAGAAAATTAAGAGGTTTTCTCTATATTTGAAGAGATATTTGAAGAGAATATTTACTTTCGAAATAAGATGGCTCCTTTTTGAGAGTGGATATAAGCTGTTAAGATGAGAAGGAAGCTGAGGCACGAGCGGTCGGGATGCTATGTCTGGTTATCAACGAGAAAATCTTCTTTGATCTCAAGCCAAAGTTTAGGTATTACCTTCCTGAAATATACGCCATTTTATAAAATATACTATAGAAAGTCCTTAAGGAACATCGGTCAAATTCAAATTATCTCAACAATAACATAGTAATAATGTTTTCTTCGAATAGAATTCTTAATGTGTATTTTACCTCGCTGTACATTCTGAAGGTAGTATGTTTAAAAAAAAATAGTGTACATCTTACATTAGTTTAAATTATAATGTAGAAGAAATAACTCTCTATAATTTAGTCTTAATTGGTGTTAATAAGAACCTAACACATATATGTATTTATTTATATTTTAATGACCAATATATTCCTTTCATGATACTTTTATTTATTGCGTGGCTCTGAAAAGATTATATTCAAAAGGAAAGTTTTTTGACCGTAGATATTATTATTAAACGATTTTAGTTGGGGTTCGGTCAAGGTAGATCCAAATTATTATATTATTGTATAATATTATTATTATATTACTGTATCATAATATTGTCAATTATTATTGTATTCTCATGACATTGTATTTCTACAGCCCTGAAGATGGCTTACAATGTAAGCCGAAACGTTGGCAATTAATCTTTTTAAAAAAATACACCTTTTTTCTTTATTTGCATTTTTTGTTTTTGGTCTACCTTGACCGAACCCCAACTAAAATCATCTTATTAGATGATTTTAGTTGGGGTTTATAAATTAGTATTTAGTATTTTATTTTCATTTAATGCACAAATTTTTTTATTGAAAATCTAATTGTAACTTTTTCACCGTTAACTTAGCAATCCTTAGACTACCTGACTGATTCTAGTCGAGCAGTAAACCTTTCCATCTAATGGTTCAACTTCGCCATGGTACTGATAAAATGTTTCTTTTATCAATAAATAAATGTGAGCTGGTTTTATTTTTAAATTAACTATTAAGCCTGATGTATCAATAATACTGCATTTAATGATATTTCAAGTAAATGTGATGTCATATTTGTACAACAACGAATCGACGGCGGCAGGCCAAATATTACTTTTTTCCAAACTCAAAACTGTGGTGCGGGGAATAACCTCGACAGCTAAATTCAATTTAAGTCTGCTAAAATCCAAAAACAATCAAATAAAAAATAGGTTCAAAGTAAGGGATTTAGTCTAATGGTTAAGAGTCCTTCTTTCAATGAGGCCTTGTATAAAATAGAACATCCTAGAGAAGTAGGAGGGGCGGGGGGTCATTAGGAATCATTTCCTGCTAAGATGGTGATTAGAGTCCAGAGATGAATGATTACCTCTCTTGACCAGGGTAATTCAGTTGCTTAGATCTTTCGCCATTTGACTATGCCCCAATTNTATATATATATCTGTGTGTGTGTGTGTGTGTGTATGAAAAAATAAACAACTCAGGGCTGGTCTCATAATGATAGCTAGCAGAGATTATGCCTCAAAATTTAAATAACATACAAATGAGATGGAAAAAAAAAATTTTAGAACTTCGCTCGGAAATGATGATATCTATTTATTAAAGCTGAGCGCTTTCGAGACTCAATGTCTCATCCTCAGAGCCCAGGAATCATTTAGACGTCTAGTAATGGACGTTGAGTCTACTCTACAGTCCATTATTGACCGAGCAAAGTTCTATAGTTTTATATCCCTCATAGTTGTACAGCTTCGACCCATTTCCTAAAATTAAATAACTTATTTATGATTATAAATTTCATCGTAAAACAACAGCGAAGGCTAGTGTGATTACCGGCCATAAACAAACACCCATTTGTTAAATTTTGCCAACAAGCCAATTCTGATGTAATTTCAGCTGGCACAGCAAATGTATTTCAGAAATAAAATTGCGATCCATTGAATGAATTAGTGTGACATAATTTATGAAATATTTTTCCATATTCCGTACATTGACCAAAATGTTCTAAAAAAAAAATAAACTAATCCTCTATTTGAGCTCTTTACTGCTAATAATTGTTTAATTTGGTTATAATCACTTTAGAAAAATTGTATGGTGCATAATAGAAGTGAAATATAATGATATTCTTCGTTATTATTGGTGTTATGAATAAAATGTGGCAAATATAATTTATATAAAATTGAACTTTTGACTTTTAAATTTTTTTGGTTACGAATAAGGTATATTACAGAAGATTAGAATGAAACTTTGGAATATAATATGCCAGGTTTAGTGAGTTTCACTTGTATCCCAATTGCTTTCTAGAGTTTGTTATAGGAGATTAGTCGTTTCCTCTTTTTTAAACCAATCTTTGAAAATCTGCTTAGTGGGCGTAGCTCCTGTGTGAAGGACATTCTCCAAGAGCCTTTAAATAAATAGGCCGTAAGAGGGGTGAGCGGGAACAGCATTTAATGCGGTTGGTTGTCTATTAGCTAAAACCCACCCCTTTCTCGAGTGGTAAGGGTAGCTGTACTGGAGATGAATGCCGGAGTCTGCCGATGGGAACCACGTCCAGGGACACCCTTCCGTGCCCTGCATTCGGATGAGTTCAGCCACTCACCCCGAACGCCTTCGCTTTCGCCTACAGGGTAACTTGTGAGGCCAGATTCATTGGATTAGTCCCATCCAACCTACTGATATTTCAGTTATAGCACAGCTCCCTACTCTTAATATAGTTTTTTTTTTTTTTTCAACAAAATATGTATTGAAAGGAAAAGAAAATGGGGCGAAGTCATAAATTTCATCGGCAATATTTTTATAATTTACTGAAGAAATGGATAGTATTGAGGAACAGCTTTTCGAGTGGACTCCATATACTATGGGTTGAAACCGATTGGTTTATGTCATCATTTCTTGATGGTTGTAATCCTGGGAAAAAATCAGGAAAAGCATGGGAACGGAGATGTCTCTCTACGTTGTCAAGGATAAACTTAAGATATTTTACAATTATGAGGCTGCGATTCCTGGGCTCCGAGGATGAGCTTTAATAAATAAATATCAATATCACGGAGAGAGTTCAAAAGTTTTTATTATCCCTCGTAAATGAAGAAAAATTAACCTGGTGACTTAAGATTATATTGTATTATGAGCATTTCACAATTATTTTGGAATGAGTTATGAGTTGCCGAATCAGGATTAACTATCACTATATATTGTGGCATCACTAATGATACTTTATTTCATGTTTTTGTTCTACATCTTCAGCCTGTTAATTTCAATATTTAGCATATTCATGGGTTTTCGAAAAGGTGGGGACAGACAAATTATTAGTGGCTATTTCAGGGAGTGAGGAACAAGACAAATAAGATGTTGCTGAGGAGATGAAGAGGTAATAAAAAGTTTCAAAATGGACTAATAACTTGCTCGAATTATCATCTGAATAAAATATGGAATATTGCTTCGCCCTTAATGTTCTATAGATCTCATTTCTAGATATTGATGAAAAATATCAAGAATTATTTTCTTTCCATGTAAAAAGATTCTAAGTTTCAAAATATTGAATTTCCATCCATTTATTCGAAATTATTAGAACACTAGAGTCACACATTCAAATTCATAATGTATATATAGATCCGAAGCTAAATGTGTTAATTAACAACAAGACAATAAAGTTCCGGAAAATATATTTTAGGCACAAATCCATAAATTAAAAATAAATAATAACCGAATTCAGATTGTTTATTTATTTTAAAGTTTAAACTGATTTTCTTATTTATTGAAGCTATTAAATGAGTTGGTTAATTATTTAAAATTGTTAACTGATCCTAGAAAGAAAAATTCTTTTTCATAAAAGCAAGAAGAGAATGCCTTAAAGATAAAACTTCAAAAAATCTTTTCATAAGAATACACACACACACACACACACACACACACACATACACACACACACACATGTATATATATGTATATATACACACATACAACTAACTAACCACATAAACGAATTCCTCAGTATCGAACTGATTAACAACGTATTCATTTAAATGGAGAGTTTTTTNTATATATATATATATAGACTTTTGTTTGAGAGCTATGAGGCTCTTACGACCAGGATTTAATAAATAAAGAAACTACAAATTGTATATAGTCTTTGTTTTAGATACTAATCCTTAGAGGAGTTTATTAATAACTAATATGTGATGTCAAAAATTAAAATCATAGCATCTCCGTTCATGATGGTGTTACGAATGGTAACACCATCAATATGGTAATCATGTAATTTAATGCAATACTATCTTATATTTTTAGATAAAAAAAGAAAAAAGAAATCCATTTTAAGTAAATACATATTTAGGAAATCGGTATAGAAACATAAATGTAATTTAGAATGTTTGCTGCTCTCTTTTTACAATACAGAAACTATTATTGGTATTTAGGGGTTTTGTAGCAAACTTTTTAATATAGTAATTTTGGGAGTGATTGTAAATGGAGGAATAGAAGAATGTCGATTGAAATAATGATTAATATCTAGTTATAATTGATTTGTTGGTTCTAAAGTATGTAAGAAAACCGGTGGAAAATGTATATTTCAAACATTTTATTTATAAATGTTTTTTTGAAAAAGGAATAACACTGATTATGAATTTTTAGTGCTTACCTTACGATTCCTTACCTTACAGTCCAGAGTAAACCATCAGTAATTTACCAAAACCTAAGTTTAGGATGGTAGGCTACAGACTTTTATTTTCATTATTATCTAGTTTTTTAGAGATGACTGTTTTTTTGCTTTCTTTTAATCTGTTTTCATGTTTCCCCTTTTAAAATAGATTCCAAAATTTCTTTTTTATAAATCACATTGCTAGTATCCCTTTTCATAAAATAACATTATAATGAATAAGGAATTCATTACGGTGTTTTATATAAAATTTTTGAGACAAAACATTTTAAAACAAAAGGGGATGAAGAATAACATGGTCCAGCCACATCTATTATTTGTCTGAATTAATGCTTGAATTAACAGGTTATTTAGAAAGCCTGGAGAACTTCCCAAGAGTATTATAATAAGGTTTTCGCTCTAAGCCATTGTTTTTAAGTACGAAGTTTTGAAGTATTTTGTTGGGTTCCAGGGCTGGAGCAGGGTTTGCAAAACTTTCGATTTGACTGAGCTAAAACTGAACGTCATAGAAGAGAGTTATCGCTCGGTTCTTTAGAACTTCACCGAGAAATCCAATGGTGTCCTTGAAATAATAAACATACATTTAAAACTATGAAAAATGTGCACAAATAAAATGTATAGCTATACATAGTTTTATAGGAAATGGGGTTAACTATTTCTCAATGAATGATCCTACCTTAGAGCTTAGTTATATTTTATGGGATTCTATTAATTAGCAATTAATTTTGAAAGGGGTGAGCTTGGGTTAAATTATGATATACTCACAACTGGATAGATTTTTACGTTGGGCGGCATGAATTCAGTCAACTCGTTTACGCGCCTCAGGACAGCGGGTTTTCAAATTCTTAAAGATTAATTTGACCGAAGACTGCCTTAGGGAGTGAGTCTTGTGTCAACGAGGGGTTAAGGGGAGTAACCACGCCATGTCCCTTACGTCTGGAAAACCTTGGACGACGTTATGACCATTAACCATGGGGCGAAAGGCCATTAACTTCACGGATGGTACCAATGGGGAAAACAGAAGAGGGTGTGACATCGTTAATGTGCCTCATGGAAAAAACGATTTGCATTTGCGTTAACCACGTATATATTCTCTCATGTTTCCCTATCGTAAGTTCGGGAGAATCAAGTAATACGAATGTGCATATCAGTATAAGTAACTTTGAGAATAATTAATTCGCGAAGAAATTTAGACTATATTAACTGTATTCGAATGATTCATCTAAACAACTTGTAACTTTTATTTTCCAAAAAAACTAATAAGTTTATAAACAATTAATGAGAGGGAATAGAATAAAAAAATCTACCTGTCCCAGCCAGGACTCGAACTTGGATCTCCTGCTATCCGGGCCGGTATGCTAAACCATTACACCACCAGGACGAGCTAGATAAGTCATTAAATTTCCAACCAACTAGCGAAAGCTTAACCCACCAGAAAGACGAATACATCGTCTTAATCTTGAAGGAGCTGACATTGTCTAGCTATTTGTCGACTCTCGTCATTTACTTTATTAATTTTTCTTTATAAATATTTATTTGGTTGTGGTTTATTATCCCATGTAAATTTTAAACATTTACTGTGAGGGAATAGAATAAAAAAATATATCTGCCCCAGCCAGGACTCGAACCTGGATCTCCTGCTATACGGGCCGGTATGCTAAACCATTAAACCACCGGGACGAGCTAAATAACTCATTAAATTCCAACACACTAGCGAAAGCCTAACCCACAAGAAAGTCGAATACGCCGTCTTAAACTGAAGGAGCTGACATTGTCAAGTTATTTGTCGACTCTCGTCATTTTCTTTTTGATTAAATGGTTTTGGCTCTCGCTAGTGGGTTGGGAATTTAATGAGTTATCTAGCTCGTCCCGGTGGTGCAATGGTTAGCATTCGTGCCCGGAAAGCAGGAGATCCAGGTTCGAGTCTTGGTTGGGACAGAGAGATTTTTTATTCTATTCCCTCTCATTAATGGTTTAAATTTACGTGGGATAATAATCCACAAACAAATAAATATTTATACTAATAAGTTTATATTCAAATAGATAGTTGTCTTTTTTACCTCGATACTTAAAAAAATTCAAAAACTGACTTCTGTTCTACCTGTGCCCAGTAGTGTACTTGAGATCATATTCCCAATCTGAACATGGCGCGGGGGAGGTGGATAGTCACTAGTGAATCCCTTTCCGTTTTACCTACAAGTAAAGTATGCGGTTTTTGACATATATTAAATGAGCTTGGAGATGAACTCTATTTTATGGGTGAGTTTATGTGTAAATAATTTCAGTTGCTGTCCTTGTTTTCTAGAGAGCTTAAGTTTCTGTAGTAATGGCTTAAATTGCTGCAGAAAACTTTATGGATTAGTTAATTTATCTTCTTTTCTTATATATTATGATATATAATCGTTTGGAGTTTGAAAATGCTCTAGATTTAGTTTTATTTTGGGTCAGCTAACAAGTCTTCGGTTTTATTTTTCTATTAGTCAAAACGCCTGTCGCCACTTAGCCACCCTATCATGTACTTCTGACAAACATGCATTTAGTTTTCTTATTTTTTGCTTTCAAAGTTTCAATCATTCTTATAAATTACAAGACGTTGAAAGATTACATTATATTAACTTACATTTAATGTGATTCACAATCAAGAAATATCTACTCTCTTGAAAACACATAGCAGATGATGTAAAGTGCAGACGATAACTGTCGTACATGAAAGACATGCCTTGAATATTGCTGTAAATTTGTTACTGTCAATTTTTTTGTCATTTTCTGCATTATTTTTTAAATATATAGAAAAATAAGAAGTAAATTTTTGTTTTGAAGTTCGACATACATTATTTTAAACAGAAATATTGTGTTAATTAGAAAATTATGGTCAGATATCTGAGTCTTGAGTAGCGGTGACCATGTTAACTATGATCTTCTGACTTATACACGGCGAAGCTCACCTTGACCTTCGTGCCAAGTAGTTCGTCCATTCCAGAGCTGAAGGTCACCAGAGTAAAACTTAGGCCATTAAAATTTTACTGAGAGACATTTCTTATTCATTTCTATTGTCTAGAAAGTAGTAAAGAAAGTATTAATTTTCAAGTCCATTAGAAACACCTTCCAGAACTATCGTGGTTTCCTTTTTAACGATTGTACTTATAAAGGAGTTTTCCTCTACATTCTCTTAACTGTTTGGAAAGAACGCTGTGAATGACAATAATTTTCATTGTAAAAAGTAGTAAATTTTTTAAAATGAATAAATATAAAATTTCAGTTTTTCCATATTTTTAAATAAATTAGTGTTTTAATTTTTTTTCAAGTTTAAAATAAGATAAAATAAGATTATTAATAAATAAGGCATTATTAAATACGAATACCACTGTTCAAATTCACGGGTTTTTCAAGTTTCAAATATAATTCAATAATATAGTATTTGAACAGTATAATTTGAAGCAGAGATTATTTATTTGGGGGATTGGAGTTACGAAAATTGGTTATCATAATATGTTAAAATACCTAACTAGCAGGGAATTTAATTTAAACTGTAATGCACTCGAAAGTATGATATTTCCAAACCTTTTTTTTTTTTTTACTTTTATTCATTTATTATATTCTGTTAAAATAAAATTTTGTAATTTTATTACAAAAAAAAACAAATAATAAAATTAAAATAACTAGTTACAGGCTATGTTCCCAGGAGGGGGTTCTAAGGGTTGGAGTTGGAAGACATGGTCTGTGCTAGTGGATTAGGATGGCATGGCAGTTGATTATTCTGAGGGTTTTGGATTGAGGGGACTGGATTCTTTGGATGTTGGAAGGCTTGGTGGCACCCCAGATTTTTACTCCGTAAGTCCAGATTGATCGTAATAAGGTTTTGTAGAGCGTCAGTTTGTTTTCAGTCGTAAGATTGGACTTCTTATTCATGAGTCTGTATAGAAGTCATGAATAATGGGACGAACACATTAAAATTAAAAGACAAGAACTCAATCGGCGATATGGAGTCTGTATAGAAGTCCATATCGCCGATTGAGTTCTTGTCTTTTAATTTTAATGTGTTCGTCCCATGTAAGTCGTGAGTCAAGATGGAACCCAAGGTAACGAACGGAATTTGAATGTGGTAAAGGAATATTGTTAAATTTCACAATTTCAGGGAAGCCTTTCTTCCGCAGTTGGAAATTAACTGAACGCATTTTCCTCATTGATTTTTATTCTACATTTGCCACACTATTGTTTGATTTTTTTGAAGGTGATGTTGTAGGTTTTTAGAAGCAGTTTTAGGATTGGGATAGGAGGATAGGATAGCTTTGTCGTCCGCAAATATAGCTAGGAGTGTACATGGATGGGTAGGGATGTCAGCAGTGTACAGGATAAATAGGATAGTTCCAAGCACACTACCTTGAGGAACTACCGCTTCCACTTGGTAGAAATCGGAGTAATCTAATCCTTGCCGAACCCTAAAGAAATGTTTGGATAAGGTAAGTGTTACTAGGAAGTATGGATTTCAGTTTAAACAGAAGACCACTGTTCCAGATTCTATCAGTATTCAATCTAAGCATATGTAATATTAATGAATATCATATAATTTTCCTACGACATTGTACTTCAATAGCTTAGAATGCAAACTGAAATGCCTCTAGATAATAAAAAAATACACTTTTTTAAGATTGAATTTTTTCTTTTGTATCAACCTTGACCGATTCCCAACAAACTTACTACTAGTGATATATATAAGTGGTAAACTATATAAACGAGTATGAGAAAAGGTTGAATGATTAAAAAAATGCAATATGATTGGAAAATGTAGTATTTATCAAAATTTTAAAAGAAGTTCAACTTTTTGTAAAATCCTTTATGTGTTACAAGATTTTTACGAGCTTATTAAGACAGATATATTTTTGTTACGTTTTTTCAGATTTTATTTTGCCCATATTAATGATAATTGATGATTTTTACGAGAAAATCCTCTATAGATTTCTCAGGGGTTTGTAAATCATATTTTTTAATTTTTTTTTTTTTTTTACGAAATAATGTAGAATTGTTTGACTGGAGTTGACAAAATACCTGTGTTAAGTCTCATGATGTTTGGTTGAAACAAGAGGGAGTTAAAACGTCCTTAATACATTTTTTTTTTTTTTTTTACGGTAGTATGGCTAGGTCATGTCATTCTGAGCGAGCGGTGTGTAAGTAAATTTAATCATAGCATCTCACTAAAATTCCCAAAAGGGGAAGTTAGCCGAACGAATGGAAGGGTGGGGCGTTCGTAAGCCTACAAAGGGCCTTCTACAATGGGTTGGAGATTGCCTGAATTAAGCCGAATTATACCCTATTTGCCAAGGAAATGGGTGTTCTCACCTCCAGGGTCCCTGCCCAAACCTTCCCCCCTTAACACCCCAAACCCCCTCCGGTTTTCTCCCCACTGGAAACCTTATTATTTACAAATAATTGATGAAAGATGAAGATTGCTCGATCTACTTACTCAAGTTCCTAATAATAACAGCTTATAAAATATTCCCCAAGAAATGTTGTGGGTATTTTTTGGGGAGTACACAAAAGGAACAAGTTTAACCTATCTGCACCATTTTTATCGATAAATATTCAAAATCACAATAAACAACGCGCGTGTTGGTAATCAAACCGTGCACATAAGACCATATGTCCCTTTTAATTAAGTAGAGTTGAGTAATAGAATCACTTATTTCATTATTTTTAATATTAAATGCTAATAAGTAACCATTAGATATTAATAAATGAAATTATTTACAATGTGACAATTATTTGTTAATTATTCATTTAATTATATTAAGACCGTATCAATATATTTATTTGAAACCAATCTTTCAAATAATGAAATCAAACTCGGTATTTAAGCTTCACTTTGCAAACGGGAAGATTTCTTTAATAGCTGAAATCAGGAGGGTGGTTTAGTGGTAACCAAAATAATAAATTTTTGTTACCATTAAAAAAAAAGTATTAATAAATTAGTCTGAAACAAATTATTTATAGCATTTAAAGAAAATGCATATTCTGAAGGATATTTATTATGTAATTTCAAACGGCTGTTGAAAACTTCTGTTTGTATGATGTGATAGAAAATTTTAAATAAAACTGAATTCATTATGAAAAGAGAAAAAAAATGAGTTATTTTTCTTGCACGTGGTTCACACAGGCCGGTGTTATTAACCATTCTTTGTCTCTACGGTTGAATGTATAGGAAATGATGGAATCCAATAAACTGAAATTAAGTGAAAATTTTAAGGTGAGTAATCTTGGACATGTCCTTTCCTTTATGATATTATAGTTTTATTAATGACTTGTGGAGGACGGTGACAATCCAGATTCTCAGCTGATTTCAGATGATCTTCAGTTTTCCGGGTGTGCAGACGAGGTTGGGGAATTCGATAGATCTCCAGTAGATTAGCTTTGGGCATCTACTGAAGAGCTGTGATTCATCACATTTGTGGATGTTATCTGAAATTTCAAGTAGGAGTGAAAAATGCCGGTTTGGCAGTTGAGAGCAATGAGACTGAACCCAAATATGTTTATGATAAAGTATATAGTCCATAAGTACAAGGGTTTACAAGACGTGGAAATATAAATGTTCATCAAATGTGGTACCGAGATATTACGCAGCTCTTGTGGGACGGACTTTGCAACCATTATTTATTTCAGAATTACCACATTTTACTCCCTCTAATATAGAATCAAACTCATTTATTGATGCTAATGAGCATATTTTCAACATAATTTCATGAAATTTGTAACTTTGTTATATTATTAAGATTATAGGATATCATAAAACCATGTAATCTATAAATAATAATAATTTGAATTATAATGACATGTCGAAAAAAATACTTTATATTATAGTAATTAGGCAAAACTTCACATATTAATTCATCCTGTAGATATATTCCAATATTTATGTTATTCAACAATTTTCTTGATCAAACCATTAATTATTAGGCCCATACACAATACCCTTTACCCAAAGTTAATGATGAATAAATTAATTGATTATTTTATATTTATATCTGGGGATTTCTATTAGGTTGCCGAAAGTGGCTAAAGACTTATTTATATCAGGGAATAGCTAATGCTATTTGATGAGATTAGGATGGGTCTTGGACTGCAATGTCCTCTTTATGTGTTTCATGGGGGGAGGGAAGTTTCGTTTTATTCAATGCCAAGGGGTGACATCAAAGTGTTGTAGGGGATGGTGTCAAATCGGTACCGCCCCGTTGATTTATTACAATAAGAGGTTGGCACCCCGTTCATAGTCCTTAGAGAACGAAGAATTTGCCTTTGTTGAAGAGTCCTTTTCCGCGTTTTCTAAGCCGGAAGTCCGGAATGGACAGTTCAGATCTACCACCTTCCTGTCATAGGGGGGTGAGAATAGAATACAAATAGAAACTTAATAAAACTTTAAATCAAACAGCTTTAAATAAAACAGTTTCTTTTGATAAATATTTTTGTTATTTTTTCAAAAAGAAACACTAGTAAAGAAAACTCAAAGGTAAAAAACTTCATTATTTAGAAACAGTTTTTTAACAGTCATAACATTTAAAATGATCTAATTTCTGCAGAAAAACATAATTTTCAAATTAAATCATGTTTTTATCGTGAAATAAATAACATTAAAAATAGTTACATATGTAGGAAAACAAAAAGTGACCCTGAATTCGAAATTAGAAACAGATTAGCTTTGAACTTTAACTAAATTTTTTTTAACGCAATAAACTTTTGCTTCATTGAAATATTAGTTTTTTTTTTTTTTTAATTTCAGTTAAATATTTTTCTGGCTAATGCAACTTCATTGAATTTTTGAAAGTAACATAATCTCATTAAGTCGTAAGAAGTTATAAATTCGGCAGTAGTTTATATAAATATACGGTTTTCATAAATAAAAATTTAAAAATGACTGCATAATATAACTATTATTATCTAGAATAAAATTTTATTATTAACCAAAATTCACTTATATAAAAAAAACTACTAATTAATAAATGTATTTACGAAAAATGAATTAAAATGAGAGAAACAACCTCATGACATAATTTATTATTCAACACGGAAAATACATTTGTTTAAATATTTGCAAACCCTATCTGTATGAAAAAAATAAGAAAGTAATTTGGTATTTAAAGTCTGTTCGCAGTTTGCAACTTATAAATGGTTATTCTCTAGTGCCAAATTAAGTTCATAATTTTATTAGATGCGATTCAGATCAAGAATTATTAAACTTAAATGATTTAAAAAGGTAGGTCATATTTCTTCGATTTTTGAGATAAGATTTTACAACTTTACCCTAGATACAATAAATTATTTGGAATTATCCAAACGAGAGAGAAACGAATTAAGTGTACTAAATAAGAAAGTTAAACGTGTCCCTAAACATTTTAGAGACCTAATAATTTCTAAAAACACTATTTTGTTAACGTTTGACTGGAGTTAGCTACCTACATTCGTTAATTTTGAATTTTCTTCGTAAAGTTACTGATTATGAACCTTCCTGGTTTAGTGCGAAAATTATTATTATTATTTAAGAACGAAACCTCCGTAATTAAGATGGAGTATTATAATTAAATAAAATGTGAAATATATCATCTATAGGATTTCCACTAATGAATATATAAATATATTGAATACCCTCATATGAATCATTTCTCATTGGCTGGAACATCAGAGAGTGGCTGACAAATTGGACAAGACTATGTTCGGCCCGAGGATGTCAGACCATTACCCTAAGGAGAGCCTTGGTAACACAGCCAATGGTAACAGATTCATAGAATATTATAAATTTTAAATAAATAATTTTAGATTATTTTGATAAAATTTGCATTATATTAGTACACTTTACCTTGGAAAGATCCTGCCCAGCGTTTATTAAAGAATGAATTGAAAAAGTAAGAAGTTAAGTACAAGTATCTTATAGGCAAGCGAAAAGTTTTAATGTAATGGGGAGCTTAGGAGAGGGCAAAAATTCTTGAATTATTTTATTATTATTCTTAATAGAGTACTGTTCCTATATTATTTTCTCAAAGTTAGACATTTTATATAATGTAGTACTTATGCTGGAGTCAGGGTTTTGTCTAGAATCGGACGTCAAAATCCTGACTAATTTCTCCAGCATAAGAACCGACAGTCGACGAACCTCCAACCAATGTAGTATTGACTTAACAGATTTTCTCACTGAATATTTATTTTAATTGTTTATAAGAGATAGACATTATACTTGCAGAGTCTGATATATCATGCATTTAACACCTTAGAGTTAGAGGGAGTTTCGAGGGTTCGGGATATAAACTGATAGTTAGTCTAGATCGAAAGGCACCACAAGCCAACCGTAATCCTGTATTACGAATGCGATTAGGCTTTTGTAAAGTTCTAGGATTAGCGGACTCTGCATCCTGGAGACCCGTAGGATTAGATCATATTAAACTTAGCTAACATATCAGCATAGAGCTATCATCTGCAACTCTGCCTGTGATAGAAAATATTTCATCTAAATTTCCAGACTGACAACAACGCATTTATGAGATAGGTCCAGTGAATTTCTTTATTAAAAGTTAGTCCTTAACATTTTAGCATCAGAAATTAGTTCTCTTAGTTTTCAAAAAGTGTAAAATGTGTTTCTCCATGGAGATAGTTAGTTCAAAGGTTGCCCACATTTCGATCTAAATTTCGGTCCATCCTCAGAGCAATTGGACAATCTGGGTGACGGAGGAAGAGAATATCCTTCTTTATCTTAACTGTACCACAACTTATTCGATATAAACAATGACTTTAGTCGTGATTTAGTAACCCTAAAGAAGGAGAACCTGTCCTTCCTTCCCTCCCATTTCCCTGAAGGAGGTCTGACATTCAGACTGAAACTTTGCCAATAATAAAAGCTTTAATCAATTTATGTGAGGGAATGGAATAAAAAATCTATCTGTCCGAGCCAGGACTCGAACCTGGCTCCACCATTAAACCACCAGGACGAGCTAGATAACCTATTAAATTCCCAACACACTAGCGAGAGCCTAACCTACGAGGAAGACAAATACATTATGCTCGAAGGAGCTGACATTGTCTAGCTATTTCTCGACTCTCGTTATTTACTTTTTTTATTTTCATATTTAATTTTAATTTAGTTGTGGTGTATTATCCCACGTAAATTTTAAAAAATTTTGCGACACCAGAACTAAATTAATATTTATAAATGGAAAAAAAAAATTTTGAGAATCGATAAATAGCTGGACAATATCAGCTCCTTCGAGCATAAGGCGATGTATTAGTCTTCCTCGTAGTTCAGGCTCTTGCTAGTGTGTTGGGAGTTTAATAAGTTATCTAGCTCGTCCCGGTGGTGCAATGGTTAGCATTCGTGCCCGGAAAGCAGGAGATCCAGGTTCGATTCCTGACTGGGACAGATAGATTTTTTATTCTATTCCCTCTCATTAATTGTTTAAAATTTACATGGGATTATACACCACAACTAAATTATTATTTATAAAAGCTTTAATGCTCAAAAATTAGTTTTCGTTTGTTCAAATCCCAAGACTGAATCCCATACATATTCTTCCTCGTAAACAAATATAAAACTAATGTCAATGACGTAGTTTTTAAAGGTTTTGTTACTTTACCGACGCGAACTCGTCCCGACTAATTCGTCTCGCTCGCTCTAATTGCCAAAGCCAGGGAAGTATTTGGAGAATCAAATGAACTCGTCAACGAAGCACAGTCAGACTTGTGGAAGCGATGAAGTCGAGGACGGACTCTTGCGGTTGGTCACCACTAACTAGCTGTGACCAAACCTGACGAAGCCACAGCCACAGCTAACTGCAAGAGTTTACACATAACTGCCCCCCTCCCCATAACTAACCCTTAATTAGAAAATACATACTAAGTAAAGCAATGAAAGTTATTCAATTTCTTATTCATTATTATTAAATTTATTAATAAAAATTATTTGTTTTTTTGTTTTTTTTAGTAGAATGGAATTTCATTTTCTTTTTATCAGAAAAGGCTGATACATAAAAGCTTGTCCTGAGCCATTGGTGGTTAGAATAGGATGGTAACCTGTAGATATCCTTTTCAGAATGTTGAAAATGTTTGAATAAGTTGAAGAAATTTGTTCTATGTCCGTTCTGTCGTTAACTGGATTGTGTTGTAAGTTAATGTGAACTGTTTCGGATAAGAGGCGTTCGTGTTCATACGGTTCAGTAAAAAGAATGGTAATGTTATCAAAGTCAAATGTGTGTGTCCTTTATTATTGACGTGATTTGGAGTTTTATTAGATTTTTTATACTAATTTATTTTTCATGATTGTGGATTATCATCCCTACGGGAAATAGGGTTTTTAGTTTGCCTAATGTTCCAACCCAAGCAATTAGGATTGAAACAAAGAATTTTATAAACATCATTAGTTCTGTTAGTAAGAGCATCCATCTTTAAGGTCTTTAAGAAGGGTGTAAATGGATTTTAGTTTATTTTTAGTGGAAAGGCTAGCATAAGATCAGGGAAAATTTTTCCAAGGGATTTCTTAATTTTTTCAGTACGTTTTGAAACATATGGGAGAGAACCCGTTTGGAGAGGGGCTTGTTTTAGGAAGTGGAAAACTAGAATTCGTTCACAAGTCTTTTTCATCCTTCTTTCTAATGGTTTCCCTAAGCACACCATGAAGAAACTACAATGGATTAATTGGGAGCTTATGGGATGCCAAGGTAGCTGTTTTTTTTTTAAACTTTTGTTTATTTATTACATGAATTAGAGAGAAAAAATGACATACAATATCAATTACATGAGGAGAGAAGGTGACCAATGACACCACTCTCAAAGGTAGCTAATGGGATCCGTTCGGTTCAGCAATCCTGGTACTGCAGGTTCAAATCCCAGTTATATCGACAAATAAAAGATTGTCCTGAGCCTTGAAGGTGGGGTGGCGACATGTAGAAAGCCCCCCCTTCATAATCGTAAGTGGTTGAAAGGACGACGCATAATCCACTGCTTGAGACACTGCCTTGAGGAACGCCATTGTAAATTGCTTTTTTGCTAGACCCTTTTCTCCCACTTTTATGGATCTGCTTGTTAGGAATTGTTAAATAAACTTACAGTCATCTTCAAAAGGCCCAATCAAACAATGCTGCAAAAACGTGACTTCTTTTGTAGTGAAGTATGCCTTTTAGAAGTATAAGAAAAAAAAAAACATTGCTTCCTGACACACTTCCTTTCCCTCTTTAGAAGTATTTAAAATTTCAGCTCCCAGAGAAACAATTTGACCAGTTGTATATCTAGATCTGGATTGTCTGAAGCTACAGCTGAAAGAAGATTGCATTTTTCTACATTCTTTAAAAGTATTTTATCATCTTTTCCAGTAGTTTGCTTGAAAGAGATATAGGACGATAGATGGAGCTTCAGTTCCTTCCCAGGCTTAGGTACAGGAATGCTAGGTCTGTCTCTAGCCATTCTAATTGGACCTCACCATATATCCCATATATAGCTCCCATAAATTATTGAAGAGGAGTATTGCCTTTATTAAGTATTGCCTTTATATTGCAATTAATTATGTGTATTCGATCATATCCTGGAGATGTATCTTTTAGGTCTTTCATACCTGAGTCGTGTTCGTAGTAGATTATGAGTCTGCTACAATATATTTCTTATTTTTGGAGAAGTTTCTTGATCCACTTGGAGGGAATTAGATATTTGGGAAAAATATTCTACAATAATCTCGCAGAACTGTTACGAATCGCTTATTACTTCGATTTGAACATTTTTTATGAGTTTCGCAAGACATTTAGAACCCTGCTAGGATATTTTTGCCAGTGATATCACATGATAGATCATTCAAGGATTAATAAGGCGAGGTTGGAAATTGGGTACTATGTGCTTTTTTAATTATACACATGGGGTTTTTATTTTCGAAAGCTAGGTATCGAGTTGATTAGAAAATGATGGGGAAATGGTTTCCACCAGACTTCTTTGGCTATGTTTATCCTACTCGGAGGGAAATTTTAGATCTAATGGAGAGGTGCTCTGCGAAGAAGAGGGATGCATGTAGTTCCAGTGTGAATTTGTATACCCCAATAAGCGAAAACTGGGGCTGAACTACATATTTCTGAAAAACATCCAGCGAATACAGTCCTTTCAATCCTAAGCCCTAAGAATAATTGCAAGCGCTCCATATTATGTATCCATTTCAATCCATCAACCAATCTTCCTTCCTTCCAAGACCTGATTTCCACTTGCTTCACACTTTTACACAGCAAGCTTCTATTTCACCCGAATCCATATGCCATATCCCTGTCGTTGGACTCCAAAACTCTTCACGACGGTTAAAACGAGGATGGCCTCGCGACCTTTAGGCCTTGACGCCTAAATTTATTAAGCATAGTTAATATGCTTCTTCTCCTTGAAAAAAAACAACATTAAATTGATTTTATAATGACTAATAGTTATTGCATTTGTTTTGAGTTATATTTTTTTTCTTTCGTAACACTCATTTTTTTTATGCCTATTTTTTATTACCCATGTATATCATTGCATCTTGGCATCTTGGCATCTCTGAATCAATAACTCATGAAAAATAAAAAAAATGTTAGAAACGCTACAATTAGTATACAAAACAAACAATGGGTTAACTCAGACTGTGCTGTAGTATATTAAGGCACACTCACTGACAACTGTACAAAATTTAAAAGAATTTCCCCACTGAATTTCCCACTACAATGACATTTTTTATCTAGTCTAAAATAAGATATTGATTTCGACGACAATAATGAAGAATGTTATAACATGGCATTAAAACCGGTAATTAACAATCGTTATAAGAAATCTAAAAGGCCCATAACCTGGTCCCACACCTACATACGACCAATATACGAAAAATACCCTCTGATACTAAAAAACTGGTTGATACGATTTTATAACAGTTTTTGACAATTGGACTATATCTGACTAAGTGATGACTAATGAAGAACTAAAGTCTCTCAACAACACTTGTAAAGATAAAGGGTTTTGCCTTGAAGGCCTACAGGCTGCATGTGGCAAGTTTTAGAGCGCATCTCACCACTAAGAGATTCTAAGAGAGTCTGGCGGTGTGAAGGAAGTCAATAACTATTTGTTGAAGTGGACAGAGAAAAGCCAAGTCGAATAATGGCACACATAGAGACAGAAATAGCAAAACACGTCTATAAAGTGGTAGAACAAACGTATTTTTCAATGTTGAGATATGCTGGCCTGATCGCGTCCTGGCGAGATTGGAGCATCGGTCGATATCCTTCCGTTCGTTTAAGAAAAGCGTTTTCATTTGGTATGCGATGGTAATCAATGGCCTCAAAAACTCAAACTACAACAGAATAATAATTGCTCGGGTTACTCATATTTTTACCAAGTGCTGGACTAATTTAGCCGATGATATCTAATAATGTGAGTGAAAAAATAATAACAAAAATTATTTTTATACCATAGGTAGAATTTATGTGTTTATAATACAATAACATTAAAGATTGTCGATATTATGGATTTAAAATCAGATAATCACCTTGAGAATAATAAAACTACCTAGAATTATTTTTCATAATACAATAAAATAAATATAATAAATTAATTTAAAACTGCTGTTAAAATTATGCATTACTTTTAATAAAACACATATCAATTTTTCGTCTGTATAAACTTTTCACTTTTTTCATTATAATTATATATCTTCAGCTACTATCCAGAACGCTAAAATATGAACATTGAAATGAATCAAGCGTTGTGGATAGTGTTACAGTGATACATTACAATAATAATAAAAACAAAGAAAAAAAAGTTCAAATATTAATTAACATTATGAGACCCTACCCTTATAAAATAATAATTTTGAAGTTATCATGTCGAGAACCTAATAAAATAACATTCCTTCTCACAATATATATTCTCTTGTTATTTGTTCTTTCATCAGGTTCTATTCACTTTAACAAGAAGCTGATTGAAATTTTCACTTTGTTTATTTATTCTAATGGTAAAATAACTAGGAAAACGTCCATAAATATTTCAATTTTTCGTAACTTTCACCAGTATAGTAAAAAAAATACCCTATAAACTCTTACTATAAGTTGTTTTCCATCCTTCGTCGAATTTCGCCTCAATCTCAATAAAACATGGCCGCGCATCAAAATTCATTTTCAGAACTCCCAATGAGAATAAATATTTCTAAAGTTAGTGGACTTCTCATTTGTCATATATAAATTTTTAAATCATCCCGTACAGCTTTACAAAGGGAAAATGAGAGTCGGAGATCCTGAAGTAGGAATTCTTTTATTCTTTTCTCAAGGGGGAAGACGGCAAAAGACAGACAATCAGAGGGTATGGGGTAGTTCCAAGCCTCCAAGGTAGCCATCGGCTTCTAAGAGGAAAATCAAGATTAAAGGTTAGGAAGAGATTCGCCAGGCTTAATTTCCTGAGTCACACTCAGAGGGCAATTTCTTCTTTCTGCAAACCCCTCTCATAATTTCTCATTTGAAAAGGCGTTTCATTTGCCATGGAACACCTTCTACTCCCCCACTGGAATGCAATTTAATTTAAATGAAGCAGTTAGACAGTGAAGCGAAAGGAGACATCCCCCTCTACTTTCCTTTAGATTTTCAGTAAAAAATATAAAAATAAATGAATTGCCTTACTCACCATGGTGTACATGTTTGGTTGTGCTTTTATTGGACACTTTAAAGAAAAATATATGCAACAGATCACAATCATCCTCTGGTATGGCATGTATATATTAGTGATACACACGTAATAAAATAGAAAAATCTATTATTTTAAATATTTTTTAATGAAAAAAACTTTTATTTTTATTATCGTAAAATTAAAATAAATCTGCTCCTACAACACTTAAGTTTCAATCTACTAATTTGTTTTTATTTATATCTTTGATTAATTAGAATATATTACCTTATAAACACATAATAGGCATCTTTAAGTAATGATCACAATATGAACCTGGTAAATCTCATAGATCTCATATGCTGATGTTCAGAAAGTGACAAAATATCAAGGAAAGATTCATTTATATTTGAGTATATGTCAATCTCTAAGCATTATCGAATGATAATTAAATGCAGAATGTTAATAACTGGCTTTTGTTTGACTAGACAAGTGACTAATAACGCTTTGCCGTTACAGCAATAAAATTGAAGCAGTTGAATAGAGACAGTGAGAGTGAACAGATGTATCCGGACAATGTCCGAAAGCGCTCGCCAACAGAAGATGGTTTGCAGAAACCAATGAAGACGAAGAATAGAAGATATGACAGTTCTATATTCATTGGTGGTGGAAATAACCTTTTAAATTTTGGAGTATTTTATTTTTCTGATCCTGGCCGAATCTCTGACGGATTTTTCCAGCAGCAATGGTGAAAAAACTCTCCATTTGTAATTTTCTATAAGGTAGCACTTATTATAGATTAAACATTTACACGTATTAACAAAATATATAAGAAGTGACGTAGAGGTTTGAGTGCTTCCTCAGCTATATTAATTTACCCCATGATTGTCATTTTCTTCTTGTAAGTGATGGAACAGCATTACCCAAGTCCGCTACTTCTTGAGGATCGTCCGGGGCGAAGGTCAGGTTGCTCCGGGGAAGCAGAGGGGGGGGGGGAAGGAGGTCGCGAATCTATCTGCCGATCCCCACCACTTGTCTGAATGGCTCAATTAGCCTCTCAAGGCACTGTTCCCTGGAGAGCTGGCTTCCGACACCATTCACACACATCCGGCACTCGCACGCATCCACTCGCCCACACACGCTAAAATTCTACTAAAAAGTGAATTCCGTATATGTCTAATGTATTAGATATCTCTGAGCATGCATTTGCGCAAGTGAAGCGTATTTGCTTTATAATTCGCATCTGCTCCTAAACGTAACACTGACGTAAATTAGTATTTAAATTCTGACGACAATGAAGAGTGTGCTGCTATGGAATGAAACACTGTTCTAAAATAAATCTAATACAGAAAACAGAAATTTAAAAAATATATATGGATTCTTAGATTTAAAATATGAGTTTTACAATAGTCTTGGGAGACAAAGTGAAGAAAAATAGAAATTGTACTTGTGCGTCTGATATAAATGATGTTGTTTTCTTAGATATGACTGATTAGTATTATTCAAGGATTAAGGAACATGGAATTGTACGGAATAAGGATAATCACTTGTCCAAAGTTGTACATGGAGCCCAGCTAGAGGTGAGAATTTCCACTCACTGGCTTGGATCTATTTCTTCCCTTCTATTTTCCTATTTTGCACGTCCATTGACAGCACTCTGATGTCCCAAAAGAATGTTCTTCTCGGTGTACATTTCACCTTCAGAGACGTGGACAAACGTGTCCATCGAGATGTAGGCGGCCTGTCCACATTCCTTCTGCACGACAGAGGGGCGATTGAATTCAGGTCTTCTTCAGCTAGCTGGCATCATTGATATAGCTATGGTCCATTAGAGTTCGACTGTGCTTATCCAAGATCTTCGTCAAAAAGGTCCCTTCCCAGCTTTTGTTATGGTGTCATCAATAAACTTATGAAAATGTCCTTAAGAAAAGGAACCCTTATTGCTACAATATTAACAAGAGTATATGTAACTCGATTAATGGTTATCGACTCTGTCTAAATGCTCTGTCATTGTGGTTACATTCTTACTATCTATCTCAATAAACGTCTAAAGCAAAAATATTGTAATATATATATATTAAA